>WNWK01041398.1:0-16467 GCA_009830355.1 Cherax destructor | reverse complement strand
TGGTTTTGAAGGTTCTCATTATCCATCCTGTCATTTTCCGAGCAGATGCAATTGCTACATTGTTATGGTCCTTGAAGGTAAGATCCTCTGACATGATTACTCCCAGGTCTTTGACATTAGTTTTTCGCTCTATTGTGTGGTTGGAATTAGTTTTGTACTCCGATGAGATTTTAATTTCTTCACGTTTTCCTGTGGGCGGTAGTTACACCATACTTATCCTGTGGGTGGTAGTCACCCCCATACCCATCCTGTGAGCGGGTATCACACCACACATCCTGTGGGTGGTAGTCACCCCATACCCATTCTGTGGGTGGTAGTCACCCCATACCCATCCTGTGGGTGGCAGTCATCCCATACCTATCCTGTGGGTGGTAGTCACCCCATACCCATCCTGAGGGTGGTAGTCACAAAATACCCATCCTGTGAGTTGTTGTCACCCCATACCAATCCTGTGGGCGGTAGTCACACCATACCAATCCTGTGGGCTGTAGTCACACCATACCCATCCTGTGGGAGGTAGTCACACCATACCTATCCTGTGGGCGGTAGTCACACAATACCCATTCTGTGGGTGGTAGTCACACCATACCCATCCTGTGAGTTGTAGTCACCCCATACCCATCATGTGGGCGGTTGTCACACCATACCCATCCAATGGGTGGTAGTCAAACCATACCCATCCTGTTAGCGGTAGTCACATTATACCCATCTTGTGAGCGGCAGTCATACCATACCCATTCTGTGGGTGGTAGTCACACCATAAAAATCCTGTGGGCGGTAGTTACACCATACCCAACATGTGAGCAGTAGTCACACCATACCCATCTGTTGGGTGGTAGTCACACCATATCCATCCTGTGTGTGGTAGTAACCCCAAACCCATCCTGAGGACAGTAGTCACCCCATACCCATCCTGTGGGCGGTAGTCACACCATACCTATCCTCTTGGCGGTAGTCACACCATGCCTATCATGTGGGCGGTAGTCACACCATACCCATCATGTGCGTGGTTGTCAACTCATACCCATCCTGTGGGTGGTAGTCACCCAATACCTATCCTGTGGGTGGAAGTCGCCCCATACCCATCCAGTGAGTGGTAGTCACACCATACCCATCCTGTGAGTTGTAGTCACCCCATACCCATCATGTTTGCGGTTGTCACACCATACCCATCTAGTGGGTGGTAGTGAAACTATACCCATTCTGTTGGCGGAAGTCACATTATACCCATCTTGTGGGCGGTAGTCATACCATACCCATTCTGTGGGTGGTAGTCACACCATAACTATCCTGTGGGCGGTAGTTACACCATACCCGTCATGTGAGCGGTAGTCACACCATACCCATCTGTTGGGTGGTAGTCACACCATACCCATCCTGTGTGTGGTAGTCACCCCATACCCATCCTGTAGGTGGTAGTCACCCCAAACCCATCCTGAGGACAGTAGTCACACAATACCCATCCTGTGGGTGGTTGTCACTCCATACCCATTATATGTGCGGTAGTCACACAATAACCATCCTGCGGGCGGTAGTCACACCATATACACCCTGTGGGTGGTAGTCACATCATACCCATCTTATGGGCGGAAGTCACCCAATACCCATCCTGTGGGTGGAAGTCACCCCATACCCATCCTGTATGTTGTAGTCGCCCCATACTTATCCTGTAGATGAATGGTTCAGAGAACCGACAAGTTATAAATTAGACACAAGTGTTGCATATGTGTCTAATTTATAACTTGTCGGTTCTCTGAACCATTCATCTACACCCTGTCTGACACAGCAATAACTTGGGATCTTGATACAAACGAATTCTTCAACACTTGTCCAACCTTTGGAGGAAGACCTACTTCGACTAGTGGATGGTACCTGCTGCTTCACCTCACTTGACTACAATATATAAGCCACCTCTACGGCCCTGTGCTGTATTCCTACAAGATTAATTTACTGAACACATCGACTCCAGGCCGAGGGACTGATTACCTCAAACTCCTCCTCTCTTTACACCTTTCTACTTTTGTATTGGACTGATGAAGCCACTGTGTGGCGAAACGTTCCCTCAATAAAGTTACCCAAGTGTTGCATATGTGTCTAATTTATACTTATCCTAAAGTTGGTAGTCACACTATACCCATCCTGTGGGCGGTAGACACACCAAACCCATCCTGTGGGTGGTAGTCAAATCATATCCATTCTGTGGGCGGAAGTCACAATATACACATCCTGTGGGCGATAGTAACAAGAAACCCACACTGTGGGTGGTAGTCACACCATACCCATCCTGTGGGAGGCAGTCACCCCAAACCAATCCTGTATGTGGTAGTCACCCCATACCCATCCTGAGGACGGTAGTCACACAATACCCATCCTGTGGGTGGTAGTCACAACATACCCATTTTGGGGGCTGTAGTCACACCACAGCCATCCTGTAGGTGGTAGTCACACCATACCTATCCTGTGGGTGGTAGTCACCCTATACCCATCCTGTGGGTGGTAGTTGCCCCATACCCATCCTGATGTTTATAGTCACACCATACCCATCCTGTGTGCAGTAGTCACACCAATCCGATCCTGTGGGCGGTAGTCACACCATATCAATCTTGTGGGCGGTAGTCACACCTTACCCATCCTTTGGGTGGAAGTCAAACCATACCCATCCTCTTGGTGGTAGTCACCCAATACCCATCCTGTGGGTGGTAGTCACCCAATACCAATCCAGTAGGCGGTAATCACACCATACCCATTCTGTTTGTGGTATTCACCCCATACCCATCCTGTGGGTGGTAGTCACACCATACCCATCCTACCTGGAGTCTACCTGGAGAGAATTCCAGGGGTCAACGCCCCCACGGACCTGTCTGTGACCAGGCCTCCTGTTGGAGCAGAGCCTGATCAACCAGGCTGTTACTGCTGGCCGCACGCAGTCCAACGTACGAACCACAGCCCAGCTGATCAGGTACCGACTTGAGGTGCCTGTCCAGTGCCTGCTTGAAGACAGCCAGGGGTTTGTTGGTAATCCCCCTGATGTATGCTGGGAGGCAGTTGAACAATCTTGGGCCCCTGACACTTATTGTGTTGTCCCTCAACGTGCTAGTGGCACCCCTGCTCTTCATTGGGGGGATGTTACATCGCCTGTCGAGTCTTTTGCTTTAGTAGGGAGAGATTTTTGTGTGCAAGTTTGGTACTAATCCCTCGAGTAGTTGAGGTGGTTTATCGCACTTATGCGTGCGGTGAAGGTTCTCTGCACATTTTCAAGGTCAGCAACTTCACCCGCCTTGAAAGGTGCAGTTAGTGTGCAGCAATATTCCAGCCTAGATAGAACAAGCTATCTGTAAAGTGTCAACATGGGCTTGGAATCCCTGGTTTTGAAGGTTCTCATTATCCATCCTGTCATTTTTCTAGCAGATTTGATTGCTACGGTGTTATGGTCCTTGAAGGTGAGATCCTCTGACATGATCACTCCCAGGTCTTTGACATTAGTTTTTCGCTCTATTGTGTGGTTGGAATTAGTTTTGTACTCCGATGAGATTTTAATTTCTTCACGTTTTCCGTATCTGAGTAATTGAAATTTCTCATCATTGAACTTCATATTGTTTTCTGCAGCCCATTTAAAGATTTGGTTTATGTCTGCTTGGAGTCTTGCAGTGTCTTCAACGGTGGACACTGTCATACAGATTCGGGTGTCATCTGCAAAGGAAGACACAGCACTGTGGCTTATATCCCTGTCTATGTCTGATATGAGGATGAGGAACAGGATGGGAGCGAGTACTGTGCCTTGTGGAATAGAGCTTTTCACATTAGCTGCCTCAGACTTTGCTCTGTTGACTACTACTCTTTGTGTTCTACTTGTTAGGAAATTATAGATCCATCTACCAACTTTTCCTGTTATTCCTTTATCACGCATTTTGTGTGCTATCACACCATGGTCACACTTATCAAAGGCTTTTGCAAAGTCTGTGTATATAACATCTGCATTCTGTTTGTCTTCTAGAGCATCTAGAACCTGGTCGTAGTGGTCCAGTAGTTGGGACAGACAGGAGCGACCTGCTCTAAACCCGTGCTGCCCTGGGTTGTGTAATTGATGGGTATCTAGATGAGTGGCGATCTTGCTTCTTAGAACCCTTTCAAAGATTTTTATGATATGGGACGTTAGCGCTATTGGTCTGTAGTTCTTTGCTATTGGTTTACTGTCCCCTTTGTGGAGTGGGGCTATGTCTTTTGTTTTTAGTAACTGCGGGACGACCCCAGTGTCCATCCTTTGCAGATGACACCCGAATCTGTATGACAGTGTCCACCGTTGAAGACACTGCAAGACTCTAAGCAGACATAAACCAAATCTTTAAATGGGCTGCAGAAAACAATATGAAGTTCAATGATGAGAAATTTCAATTACTCAGATACGGAAAACGTGAAGAAATTAAAATCTCATCGGAGTACAAAACTAATTCCAACCACACAATAGAGCGAAAAACTAATGTCATAGACCTGGGAGTGATCATGTCAGAGGATCTCACCTTCAAGGACCATAACAATGTAGCAATTGCATCTGCTCGAAAAATGACAGGATGGATAATGAGAACCTTCTAAATCAGGGATGCCAAGCCCATGTTGACACTTTACAGATCGCTTGTTCTATCTAGGCTGGAATATTGCTGCACACTAACTGCACCTTTCAAGGCGGGTGAAATTGCTGACCTTGAAAATGTGCAGAGAACCTTCACCGCACGCATAAGTGCGATAAACCACCTCAACTACTGGGAACGCTTGAAGTTCCTAAACCTGTACTCTCTAGAATGCAGGCGGGAGAGATACATTATTATATACACATGGAAAATTCTCGAGGGCTTAGTACCAAACTTGCACACAAAAATCACTCCGTACGAAAGCAAAAGACTCGGCAGGCGATGTAACATTCCCCCAATGAAGAGCAGGGGTGCCACTAGCACGTTGAGGGACAACACAATAAGTGTGAGGGGCCCAAGATTGTTCAACTGCCTCCCAGCATACATCAGGGATTACCAACAAGCCCCTGGCTGTCTTCAAGCAGGCACTGGACAGGCACCTCAAGTCGGTACCTGATCAGCCGGGCTGTGGTTCGTACGTTGGACTGCGTGCGGCCAGCAGTAACAGCCTGGTTGATCAGGCTCTGGTCCAACAAGAGGCCTGGTCACAGACCGGGCCGCGGGGGCGTTGACCCCTTGAATTCTCTCCAGGTAGACTCCAGGTGTCTGAGATAATATGAATGGCTCTGTTGTCTCACATTGACCTATGCTGTACTTAGCTCAGTGAGGACGTGTCTAGTGTACTCTCTGTGGACTGAACCATCTTTGCTCTGTGAAGACTTTTCTACTGTGCTCTCCGTTCTTAGCTACCTGAGATTGGATGATGGCTTCCCTCGACTACGAGCAGCTATATCTCCAACTTAAGGCGGAATTAACGGAAGCTAGAAAAGAGATTCAACGTTTGAAGGGTTTATGCAAGGATTATCCCCGGAACAATGTCGCCGATGATCAGACCATCGAATGGATGCTAGTCGAATCTGAAGGAATGAAGCTGAAGTTGAAGAAGGTCCAGGAGACTGCTGTGAAAACCAGCAACTCTTTTTCCTTGTTATCAGACGAATGTGAAGACATTCCAGCGAAGACCATCTCTACAAAGACCGTCGAGAACGTCATGCACACCCCCAGTCGAGGTAAGAACATTGTTTTAGTTGGGGATAGTCAGATTAAGTTTATGGATAGGGAATTTTGTCTTAAGGATAGGAATAGGAGGCAGAGGGTGTGTTATCCTGGGGCTGGGATGAAGGATATTGTTAGCCGTCTGGACGACATCATGAGAGGTAATGGGAGCAATCCTATTATCTGTCTCATTGCTGGAGGCAACGATGTTGGCAGACGTAGGAGTGAGGAGTTGATTAGCAGCTATAGGTCAGCAATAGACAGAATTAGGAAGAAGGGTGGGAACCCTGTCATATGTGGTATTTTGTCAAGGAGAGGAGTTGGAAATGAATGGTTGTCCAGAGCAATTGGTGTCAATTGCTCTGGACACAACTGGAAGCTGAAGACTCAGATGAGTCAAAGGGATGTCAGGAAGCATTTCTTCAGCCACAGAGTAGTCAGGAAGTGGAATAGTCTAGAGAAAGATATAGTGGAGGCAGGAACCATACATAGTTTTAAGACAAGGTATGATAAAGCTCATAGAGCAGGGAGAGCAGAGACCCAGTAACAGACAGCGAAGAGGCGAGGCCAGGAGCTGAGTCTCGACCCCTGCAACCACAATTAGGTGAGTACAATTAGGTGAGTACCTGAGCTTGGACACTGTCTTGCCTCCCTTGCTCGCTCTCTTCTATGTTGGTCCTTGTTCGACCAACATCTCTCTCTCTCTTGTTGTTTGTTCATTATTTAGACTCTTTCGGTAGAGTATGATTTCGGTGGTGAGACGAAACATACTTCTTGTAACTCTGTGTAACTCTATTCACAGAGAATAGTTTAGACAGTGATTTTTGACGGTTTACTGAGGTTGTGTGTCGCACTGACACTCTAAGTTTACTCAGGTCCCAAGCTACTGCTTCTGACCTACTTTGGTTGGGCATCTATGCACTGTTGTAGTCGGGGATTTGGGTATGCTGAACTTTGATTCAATATTAAGGGAGTTTTGTGCCTTTTACGGAGGATCTGTTGAAGGTCCCCAGTTAGGGTCATTATTTTGTCTCCTTATACCTGACGTTATGCTTGTGCTTGTTGTATTATTGTTGTTCAGTGAATTGTTCATCTTACTGTTCAAGCAAGCTGCCCTGATTGTCTTGTTAGTCAAGAAGTTAAATTATTTGAAGACGTTTAGTAAGTCACTGTGTAAGTCGAGTCTTGTCAAGACATATCGAACAACTTGGAGCTTACACACATTCACACACACTTGCTTGATTTAGATTTAGATTTTGCCACCGAAGTGGCTAGTTTACTTGCTTGTATATACTAGTATTGTTATAATTGCTGACAACGTACCAGACGGTACTTTAAGAGTCAAAAAGATATAAATTGTGCCTTCAGCACTATATAAACTATATAAACTAATTGCTAACTTCTTATACTAATTGTTAAATTCTCAATGTTTAAATTCCAGTACCTAAATTTTGTAAACCTAACCTAACCTTACAATCTGTATATTCATTGTATAGCTATTGAGTAAGACCTATCATAAGACTGCCAGAAAAGCCTAGGCATACCTAGGCATATTATTGGCCATCTTGTAATAACAACTTTAATGTATAACTATAAGTACCCCCCACTTTGTATTACATGAAATAAAGAATTTGAATTTGAATTTGAATACTACTACTAGAGAAGTGTAGGAGCTTATACCCTAATTTATATCAAACTGGTTTACTTTTATTTTGTCCACCTAGACTACTTTGTTAATAAGCTTCTCAATTTTCATTTCTTTAGTTAGTATCTTATCAGTTGCAATCCTAAAACACTATTAACATTTATGATAAACTTTAAAGGATAAGTGGACCAGTATACTGACTGTTACAAAAACCCAGGAACAGGCTGAATGCTAGAGGGAAAGACCTAGTATTTTCTGGAGATTTCTATAGTTTATAGATATTGTGGGGAATTAAGAGATTACCTGTCTGGGCTTCACCGCCACTTACAACAAAATAATCTCCCGGGGAGTGGACCGACTAGTATAATTTTACCGCGGTTACCCCCGTTGAGGCGTGTGAGAAAACTTGACCCACTTCTGGTCACATTTAAGGGGACCCTTCGATATTCTCACTCTAAATCCACATCTATCCTTGACCAGTTTATTAAGAATGAGTAACACCAATGGTTACGGTATTGTTAAATTTTGTGGACTGTATAGGTTGATGTCTGACTGATTGGGGAGAAGGAGGAAAGAGTACAACTCAATATCACTCACCCTTTATCCTTGCCATTGCTGTTCACTTGAAGATCCCATCATTATCATTCCCACCATAAACCCACATTATCCCAACATACCTACTGGCCAGACGGTTGCTAAGACAATAAGAGTACTTACAGTGGGGAAGAAACAACATTCTTGTCGCTATTCTTCGACGGATCTCGTGGTCCTGCTCGGTAGATTATTCTTCCGGCAAGACGATGATGTTGGTGGTTGTCCCGATGAGTCATGTGGAAAATATTGGTATTTTCCGAAAGTTGTAATTGATAAACTTTCCAATATGAACAGATATCCTTAATGTACCGCTGGTACATGGGGGTATGTAATAGAGAACCATCATACCAGCGGGGAGGAGGCGGGAAGAGGCTGGGCAGGGAGGAGGCAGAGAGGGGAACGAGAGTGAACTGGGAGCCTACCGACCCGATCAGGTGATGGGATGGCCTGTCGAATTTGGAGATTCCGCCCACCAAATCGGATTTAATTACCTCCTTTCGTAATGTGGAGGAATATCCAGTGACGGGGGGAATATCAAGTGGGACAATCAGTCCAGGAGGTCCAGTAATCGGACAATAATTGTGAAATAAGGTGGGCCGCCGGCGAGTGACGCGGTCATAGGCCTATTTGAACTGAGTGAAATAACCATACGGCAGGATAAAGTCGTAACCCTGATGCAGGGGAGTTTCGTCTTAGAAGAGACTGAAATATATTCGATGAGCTTTGGGAAATGGTGAAAATAGTGAAACAGAGTTGTAAATAATCATGGGTTGATTGTATCGGGCGAGGCTACTAGCTTGGGTACGCCATACCCCGACCGCCATATTGGATGTGATTGAAATGAACTAACATATCGCAAGTTATCTACTCGAAATTCAAGTATCGAGACTGTGAATGTGTATAAACTAGTGGGGCATTAAGCCAGGATACACGTAATATGTAAAGTTATACGTATAAACAGTACAAACGGTCGGATTAGTGAGAGGATCTGATTCGCTACCCCGACCAACCACATGTTAACGAACGCTCGGTCTCGTGGGCGTATAAGAGTGCACGGAAATTAACCTTCCTTGACTCGACGAGACAGCTAATACCATCGCGATCGAATCAGATCGCAGGAGGACGTCAACAACGGAACGACTCCCTCATCTAAAGCTAAGTACTCTGCTGTTTACTTTGTTATTGGCCAATGATATTGTTACGCACAGTAGATGTACTTTAGCTAGGTCAACGATCTACGATACACCGCTATGATGCTGTTAGTTAGGTGAGTGATGGTCATGATAATTTAACTGTCTGTTCTCTATCTCTTCTCCGGAGTGATCAGTTGTTCAACAACCAATACAGTCCACTTAAATTTAACGTAATATAACTATAATAAATGATCTTCTCAGATTTATTTATACTGGTCCAGAGTGCAGTGGGCTAAAGAGAATATTGAAGGTACCCCCTCGGTGCGGCCAGGAGCGGGTAAAGTTCTCACATACCTTAAAGGGAATGACTGCAGTAAAATTTATACGAGTCGGTCATCTCCCTGGGAGTTTGTTTATTGCTAGTGGCGGTGTCCCAGATAGACTTATCTCTCACAATTCCCCACAGCGCCCGTTGGTCCGTCCTGAACCGGATGTGATTAGAGAATTAATCATTATTGAATTAATTAATTAATAAATAAGTGACTGATCATAGGAAGTGAGTATAGAGTACACAGTTAATTAATTGTGTGGTGGACAGTAATTAGTCCAATTAATTGCTAGCACAGGCGTGGCTATGATTTGTGCAAGAGTGAGGTGTGAGAGTCACCTTTATAAACAATTTATTTAATTTGTGACGTCAGTGGTTATTGATCCTATAACCATAGCTGAACTTAATGGAGTTATGTGGCTGGCAAGCCCATGAATAATAAAGGGTCTATTTAATTTGTACCTCAGTGGTTATTAATCCTATAACCATGGCTGAACTTAATGGAGTTATGTGGCTGGCAAGCCCATGAATAATAAAGGGTCTATTTAATTTGTAGCCTCAGTGGTTATTAATCCTATAACCACGGCTGAACTTAATGGAGTTAGTGTGGCTGGCAAGCCCATGAATAATAAAGGGTCTATTTAATTTGTACCCTCAGTGGTTATTAATCCTATAACCATGGCTGAACTTAATGGAGTTAGTGTGGCTGGCAAGCCCATGAATAATAAAGGGTCTATTTAATTTGTACCCTCAGTGGTTATTGATCCTATAACCATGGCTGAACTTTAATGGAGTTAGTGTGGCTGGCAAGCCCATGAATAATAAAGGGTCTATTTAATTTGTACCCTCAGCGTTTTTATTGGATCCTATAACCATGGCTGAACTTAATGGAGTTAGTGTGGCTGGCAAGCCCATGAATAATAAAGGGTCTATTTAATTTGTACCCACAGCGGTTATTGATCCTATAACCATGGCTGAACTTAATGGAGTTAGTGTGGCTGGCAAGCCCAGGGAAGACTAATGTGAAACTGGCATCTCCCTCCGAGTAAGCAATGACTCGGTGGGACCAGTAAGTGTTTTGATAGGCAGTGACTATTATGCCACCTTCGTGAAGGGTATGACGAAAAAAGGTGGTGTCACTCTTCTCAACATTGGTAAAAAGGCCATGGGTTTTATGGCAGGCTTCCTCGCAGTAATGAATGACTGAGGAAGATAAATGCAGTCACGGTGTGTCTTGCTCATGAAAGTCACCCAGTGTAAAAAATTCTTCTATAGAGGATGCTGTTAAACCAGTGTATAAATTGTGGGAACTGGACAGTAGGGATTAATGTAAAGGAAGAAAGTCCAGATGATTCCTTCACTCAGAACAATACCTGAAGGATGTTAAATTTGAGTCTGGACAATACTGGGTGCGATCCCATGGAAGCTAAACCATCCGGAACTACCCATAACTACCGGATGGCGATGGTCAGTTAAAGGCCCAGCCCACGAATTGAGTAAGACACCAGAATTGCTGACTGCTTATAATGGGATCATTAATGAACAGTTAAATAATCAGTTCATAGAGGAGGTACCCCCTGAACAAGTAAATTTATGGCCACTACTTACCTCATCACGGAGTGAAGAAGGATTCGAAACCACTCCTTTGAGGATCGTGTTTAATTGTAGTGCCAGGGTAATAAAATGTACCTAGTTTGAATGATTGTTTATGACAGGCCCTGTCGCTGACGGAGAAATTGGGAGATGTGTTGTTGAATTTCAGAGTTAAATTTATGGCCTTTACGGCAGATATAAGTAAAGCTTTCCTGAGAGTGGGATTGCAAAAAGACGGATCGGGATTACACAAGATTTCTGTGCCAGAGGATCCTAGCAATCCACTTAGTCCGCTAAAACCCTTTTCAGATTCAGAAGTGTCTTATTCGGGGCTACTTCTAGTCCGTCTTACTTCAGGCGACGATAAATGCGCACCCAAACGTACAGGTGGTCCACTGAGTGAAATAATGAGTAAACAATCTATGTGGACAATTTCCTGGGGGTGACGTCAACTGAAGAGGAGCTAATGAAGATATATGAAGGGGCTAATGACATACTGCAAGGTCAAATATGCCGCCAGGGAGTGAACAGTAATTCGCCCAGGTTAAGGACCGAATAAATAAAGATAATCCCGGCGATGAAGTATCTGGGTGTAGCAATGTATTGGGACTGACTTGGGATACTGAAAGAGACTTGATATCGTTAAAGCCTAATAATTATAGTATGCCCAAGAAATTAACGAAGAGAACCCTGCTTGCTGAAGTTTCAAATGTTTCGATCCACTAGGCTTAGTGGCGCCTCTTACAACCCTGAGGGAAATTAATGGTACAAGAGGCATGGAAGCAGAAGTGTCTTGGGATAAAACCCCTACCTGAGGAATTCGTTAACAGGTGGGAAGAATTATTGGTGATTATGAGAAAGTTCCAATGTTGGAGTTCCCGCTGGTAGTCCGCTCTGGAGTGGAAAATACACTCCACATTTTGCATGCTTCTAAATTAGCGTATGGAGCAGTCGCTATCTTCAATGTGATAAAGATATTTCTCTTGTCATGTCTAAAACTAAAGTGGCTCCAATTAAATTACGACCTTACCTCAGTTGGAATTAACCGCCATTTATGGGTGTCAATTAGCTGATTATTTATGGAGTAAATTGCCGGAGATAAATATTAGCGCCCAAAATTGGTCTGATAATGAGGTATCCTGCAGTGGATTCAAAAGAAAAAAAGCAAGATTGTGTACGTGCAAAATAGTCGCAAAATTTACGAGATACAATTTGAATCATCTAACAACGAACTCTGCCCGGGCATGTGGAAAATATTGGTATTTTTCCCAAAGTTGTAATTGATAAACTTTCCAATATGAACAGATATCTAATTGTACCGCTGGTACATGGGGGTATGTAATAGAGAACCATCATACCAGCGGGGAGGAGGCGGGAAGAGGCAGGGCAGGAGGAGGTAGAGGGGAACAGAGTGAGGACAGCCTACCACCCATCAGGTTGATGGGATGGCCGTGAATTTGGAGATTCCGCACCCAAATCGGATTTAATTACCTCCTTTCGTAATGTGGAGGAATATCCAGTGACGGGGAATATCAAGGGGACAAACCGGTCCAGGAGGTCCAGTAATCGGACAATAATTGTGAAATAAGGGCCGCCGGCGAGTGACGCGGTCATAGCTATTTGAACTGAGTGAAATGACCAACGGGCAGGATAAAGTTGTAACCCTGATGCGGGAGTTCATCTTAGAAGAGACTGAAATATATTCGATGAACTTGGGAAATGGTGAAAATAGTGAAACCGAAGTTGTAAATAATCAGGGGTTGATTGTATCGGGTGAGGCTAGCTTGGGTACACCATACCCCACCGCCATATTGGATGTGATTGAAATGAACTAACATATCGCAAGTTATCTACTCAAATTCAAGTATCGAGACTGTGAATGTGTATAAACTAGTGGGGCATTAAGCCGATATACGTAATATGTAAAGTTATACGTATAAACAGTACAAAAGGTCGGATTAGTGAGAGGATCTGATTCGCTACCCCGACCAACCACATGTTAACAACGTCGGTCTCGTGGGCGATAAGAAGTGCACGGAAATTAACCTTCCTTGACTCGACGAGACATAATACCATCGATTGAATCAGATCGCAGGAGGACGCCAACAACGGAACGACTCCCTCATCTAGCTAAGTACTCTGCTTCTATTTGTTATTGGCCAATGATATTGTTACGCACAGTAGATGTACTTTAGCTAGGTCAACGATCTACTACACCGCTATGATGCTGTTATTAGGTGAGTGTTGGTCATGTTAATTTAACTAAGTGTTCTCTACCTCTTCTCCGGAGTGATCAGTTGTTTAACAACCAATACAGTCCACTTAAATTTAATATAACATAACTATAATAAATGATCTTCTCAGATTTATTTATACTGGTCCAGAGTGCAGTGGGCTAACGAGAATATTGAAGGTACCCCTCGGTGCGGCCAGGAGCGGGAAAGTTCTCACATACCTTAAAGGGAATGACTGGTAAAATTATACGAGTCTGTCATCTCCTGGGAGTTTGTTTATTGCCAGTGGCAGTGTCCCAGATAGACTTCTCTCACAATTTCCCACAAGTAGAGTTTATACGCAACACTTACACACTATTCACACGCGGTTTAATGTCCGTTAATTTACTCTAGTTAGAAGTTGATCCATTAATAATTGTGCAAGATGAACGCTGATCGGCACAAGCATTTTCGCCATCAACACCCATCAAATTCACCAGACGGCGCCGCCACTGTTTAACACATTATCACTCTATTATTATAGTTTCTTGGACTTAATGTCCCACATTATGCCCGGCGAATATTCACAACATTCACTATTGTGAAGAGAGACCATTAACCGCATTTGGTCGTTAAACGCCGACTTCATCTCCATTATATCCAGAGCCCACCCACGCCACTTCCATTCACCTTTATCCCACGAGCGACTGCCCTTGTATGACCCAGTACCGCTGCACTCCAAGCCACCGCGTGATGGTTCTTTCCTCATCTCAAGAAGAATAAACCAACAGCCACACATTAAGAATATTCACATCAGAAAGGCTATTGAGTATAACCTTTCGGGAAAATACCCAATATTTTCCACAGGGGTTAACAATTGTGCATTTGGGTTTATATCTACATTTCAATTATCTGTTACAAGCAGGTATCTTATTTCAGCCATAATAAAAATAAAACAACATCATATTACATTCCATAAACACACAGGATCAAAACACTGTCTCTGCAAAAGTCCTACCCTATCAGTCCGAAAACCTGTTATCACTGTAATACACCAAATAACATGAAACCATTACAGCACTACCATGTACACTTGTAACCCCCCCCCCATTATTTTTTCTTTCTTTCCATTCCTTTTTTTTTCTCCATTTTAAGTAAATACCCTTTCGAGTCAGACGTAATAGTCATAATATAAGTCACAAACATCTTATTAATCTTGAAACTATGTGTACTAAACCAAACTCCCCCTTTAAAAACATATCTCAAGACAACTGCAAAACTTCATCTATATTATATACAAAACAAAAATTTTCCTTGACCTAACACCCTACACACGCGTTACAAATATTAATCAAATTAACTGCCATAACAATGTAAGACACCACTATATTACATTCAACGGATCACATAAGATCAAAAAGCTAACTCTTCAAAAGTCTGTAGCCTTACCTAACCTACTGCTGTAAACCACAACAGTGCTCCTAGAACCTGGTGCACATCAAATAAAACCTCCCCATACCCATACATTTCAAGGTTTACCACCACCATGTCATCCTTGAACCATATGACATTCCCTGTGTATAACACAGACAAAACACAGAAAAATTACCCCGGTGGTAGCTTAAAATTTAACACAAAGGAAAATAATATTTTCTCCCCCCACACACACTCACCCTTCATACATTCAAACACCTGCTGTATGTGACAAAATGTCCATACACCAACACACGGATCTCACTCACACAGGCGGCATCTCTAATAGAGATCTTCCAATATTTTGTTTTTTCCTTAATATAGTCAACAAAGGTTTGCTTTGACTCACAACCCCCTAAGAGATTATGATGACGCCGACAGTAAGAAAATAGGCAAGCTTCCGTTTATGCTCTCAACACCACCCCCCCCTTCCCCCAACTACCCTTCTGCACTAACCTCACTAACTACTGGTTAACAAAAACATATTTTTTTTATTATTATTATTTAAGCAGAGCACCCGAAGCCTGAAGCATCAACAACAAACCATCCTCATTTCCCCTGACACCCCTGCTACCCTAATAAAACCATACCCACACACACTCAGTTAGTCCCTCACCCACCCTCCTCCAACAATAACGCAACAGTGAGGTTCCGATAACCCAAGAAAACGCCTTACATCACCTTCCTGCATACACCTCTTGATTATGACATCTCGTCCTATAGAATCCTGCCGCCAAAGCTCTAATAGAGACAGCACCCTGCTCCTCTCTCATGCACCACGAGATGTAAATATACTCCACCACTAAATATGCCACCGTTCTTTTTACATCCTCAGGACACGCCTCAACATCCATACTTAACGCCCTATGGGTTGACAACCCCCGCCCCTACCCTTTTCAAACCCCACTAAACCATCCCCTCACCCCCACCTCACAAAAGTAATAACGTGAAACGAGTTTCAAGCCCATCGCATTTCAGGCACAACCCTCCTTATTATGCCCATTCTCCACAATTGTGCCCTTGATGCCAAAATGCCTAATAAAAACCTATACCCTGTTTCCCGTACCTAGGTGGTATACGCAGCCTCTTCATCCAATACCACACCAATTTCCAATTATACATTGGATAAAGACCTGATCCCTGCACTATCTCTTTCTCCCCCTTACCTTATCCAACTTACTCACCTTCACCCTACCTGGCACCCTGACAACTGAAAGATATCTCAAAATATCCTCACAATGCAATAAATCCCTACCCTTCCACCACCTACGTACCTCCTCATAACCCTCCCCACTCGCCTGCCCCCACCCCCTCACTATAAATTCCTGTTTTCATATACTTTGAGCCTTCTTCCCAATGGTATCAACCCCATACTCCCACGGCCACCCCCGCTGTCACTACTTTCGCCAACCAGTGCCCATAGCTCCAAATATATCTTTTAAACCCCTTCCATGTCACACTCCGTGAGGGATAAACAGTCACCACAAACTAAATTTACTATAAATTGGGATTGACTACCACTGCCCTTTTTGTAAAACATTTGTAGAAACTTGTTGGACTGGCCCCTTGTAAGTTGCACCTCAACATGTTGACACCACACTCTGAGACACTTCAGACTTACAAGTGGCTATGGACAAATTTCAGCTAATTGCAGAAGGGGAATCCCACTGCCACACAATACTGGAAGGATTACTTGAAAGAAAAGGGTGGATGTGTCCTGGTCTTCCTTATATAACCCCCCCTAACACCATTTCAGTGGAGAAACTTTGTCTGCAAAAGATGGGGTAATTAGTGTCCTGCCTGCACC
>WNWK01041397.1:0-16467 GCA_009830355.1 Cherax destructor | reverse complement strand
AATCGTCAAAAATGCAATAAAATACGTTTTATAGCATTTTTAATATTTATTAATTATTTACATATTTTAAAAAATCCATTAAAAATCTATAAAAATCAATATTTTTATAGTAATATTTCATTTATTTTCGAAAAATCATGAAACATTAAAAAGCTCAGAAAAATGTGCTAAAATCGATTTTATTGCATATTTCGAGAAGTTTTAGAGCGGTTTGAGTGTTTTCTGCAAACTCATTTTTTACCCCCCAAAAAAAAAATAAATTTCTACTGCAATTAAATTTATGGAAAAGTAGCAAAATTTTATGATTTTCTTTGAAGCTTACTATAGTATTTTTATCTAAAAATAGTTTTTCAGAAAATCCTTGAAAATGCCTTGAATCTCAAAAATGCAATAAAATAACGTTTTATAGCATTTTTGAATATTATAAATTATTTACATATTTTAAAAATCCATTAAAAATTATAAAAATCAATATTATTTAGAATATTTCATATATTTTCGAAAATACAGAAACATTAAAAGCTCAGAAAAATGTGCTAAAATCGATTTTTGCATATTTCGACGTTTAGAGCGGTTTGAGTGCTTTTGGCAAAACTCATTTTTAGCTAAATTTAGATTTTCACACTTTTAAATAGAATTTCTATGCAATTGAAATTTATGGAAAAGTAAGCAAATTTTATGATTTTCTTTTAGGAAGCTTACTCATAGTATATTTTATCAAAAATAGTTTTCAGAAAATCCTTGAAATCCTTAAATCGTCAAAATGCAATAAATCAAGTTTTATAGCATTTTGAATATTTATAATTATTTACATATTTTAAAAATCCCATTAAAATCTTAAAAATCAATATTTTATAGAATATTTCATATTATTTTCGAAAAATACATGAAACATTAAAAGCTCAGAAAATGTCTAAATCGCATTTTATGGCATATTTCGATTTTAGAGCGGTTTGATGCTTTTCTGAAAAACTCATTTTTAGCTAAATACTTAGATTTTCACACTTTTAAATAGAATTTCTATTGCAATTGAATTTATGGAAAAGTAAGCAAATTTTATGATTTTCTTTTAGGAAGCTTACTCATGTATATTTTATCTAAAAATAGTTTTCAAAAATCTAAATGCCTTAAATCGTCAAAATGCAATAAAATCAAGTTTTATAGCATTTTGAATATTTATAATATTTACATATTTTAAAAATCCCATTAAATCTATAAAAATCAATATTTTATAGAATATTCATATTATTTTCGAAAATACATGAAACATTAAAAGCTCAGAAAAATGTCTAAAATCGCATTTATTGCATATTTCGACGTTTTAGAGCGGTTTGATGTTTTCTGACAAAACTCATTTTTAGCTAAAATACTTAGATTTTCAACATTTAAATAAATTTCTTGCAATTAAATTTATAGGAAAAGTAAGCAAAATTTTATGATTTTCTTTTAGGAAGCTTACTCATAGTATATTTTTATCTAAAAAATAGTTTTCAGAAAATCCTGAAAATGCCTTGAATCGTCAAAAATGCAATAAAATAAGTTTTATAGCATTTTGAATATTTATTAATTATTTACATATTTTTAAAATCCCATTAAAAATCTATAAAAATCAATATTTTATAGAATATTTCATATTATTTTCGAAAAATACATGAAACATTAAAAGCTCAGAAAAATGTGCTAAAATCGTATTTTATTGCATATTTCGACGTTTTAGAGCGGTTTAGTGCTTTTCTGGCAAAACTCATTTTTAGCTAAAATACTTAATTTTCACACTTTTAAATATTGAAATTTATGGAAAAGTAAGCAAAATTTTATGATTTTCTTTTAGGAAGCTTACTCATAGGTATATTTTATCAAAAAAGTTTTCAGAAAATCCTTGAAAATGCCTTAAATCGTCAAAAAATGCAATAAAATAAGTTTTATAGCATTTTGAATATTTATTAATTATTTACATATTTTTAAAAATCCATTAAAAATCTATAAAAATCAATATTTTTATAGAATATTTCATATTATTTCGAAAATACATGAAACATTAAAAGCTCAGAAAAATGTGCTAAAATCGCATTTTATGCATATTTCGACGTTTTAGAGCGGTTTGATGCTTTTCTGCAAAACTCATTTTTAGCTAAAATACTTAGATTTCACACTTTTAAATAGAATTTATGCAATTGAAATTTATGGAAAAGTAAGCAAAATTTTATGATTTTCTTTAGGAAGCTTACTCATAGTATATTTTATCTAAAAAATAGTTTTCAGAAAATCCTTGAAATGCCTTAAATCGTCAAAAATGCAATAAAATCAAGTTTATAGCATTTTGAATATTTATTAATTATTTACATATTTTAAAATCCATTAAAAATCTATAAAAATCAATATTTTTATAGAATATTTCATATTATTTTCGAAAATACATGAAACATTAAAAAGCTCAGAAAAATGTGCTAAAATCGTATTTTATTGCATATTTCGACGTTTTAGAGCGGTTTGATGTTTTCTGCAAAACTCATTTTTAGCTAAAATACTAATATTTCCACTTTTAAATAGAATTTCTACAATTAAATTTATGGAAAAGTAAGCAAAATTTTATGATTTTCTTTTAGAAGCTTACTCATAGATATATTTTATCAAAAAATAGTTTTTAGAAATCTTGAAATGCTTAATCGTCAAAAATGCAATAAAATAAGTTTTATAGCATTTTGAATATTAATAATTATTTACATATTTTTAAAAATCCAATTAAAATCTATAAAATCAATATTTTATAGAATATTTCATATTATTTTCAAAAATACATGAAACATTAAAAGCTCAGAAAAATGTGCTAAAATCGTATTTATTGCATATTTCGACGTTTAGAGCGGTTTGAGTGCTTTTCTGGCAAAACTCATTTTTAGCTAAAATACTTAGATTTCACATTTTAAATAAATTTCTACTGCAATTGAAATTTATGGAAAAGTAAGCAAATTTTATGATTTTCTTTTAGAAGCTTACTCATAGGTATATTTTATCTAAAAAATAGTTTTTCAGAAAATCCTTGAAAATGCCTTAAATCGTCAAAATGCAATAAAATCAAGTTTTATAGCATTTTGAATATTTATTAATTATTTACATATTTTTAAAAAATCCCATTAAAAATCTATAAAAATCAATATTTTATAGAATATTTCATATTATTTTCGAAAAATACATGAAACATTAAAAAGCTCAGAAAAATGTGCTAAAATCATTTTATGGCATATTTCGACGTTTTAGAGCGGTTTGAGTGCTTTTCTGAAAACTCATTTTTAGCTAAAATACTTAGATTTTCACACTTTTAAATAGAATTTCTACTGCAATTGAAATTTATGGGAAAAGTAAGCAAATATGATTTTCTTTTAGGAAGCTTACTCATAGTATATTTTATCTAAAAATAGTTTTTCAGAAAATCTTGAAAATGCCTTAATCGTCAAAAATGCAATAAAATCAGTTTTATAGCATTTTGAATATTTATTAATTATTTACATATTTTTAAAAATCCCATTAAAAATCTATAAAAATCAATATTTTTGAATATTTCATATTATTTTCGAAAATACATGAAACATTAAAAACTCAGAAAATGCTAAAATCGATTTTATTGCATATTTCGACGTTTTAGAGGGTTTGAGTTTTCTGCAAAATCATTTTAGCTAAAATACTTAGATTTTCACACTTTTAAATAGAATTTCATGCAATTGAAATTTATGGGAAAAGTAAGCAAAATTTTATGATTTTCTTTTAGGAAGCTTACTCATAGTATATTTTATCAAAAATAGTTTTTCAGAAAATCCTTGAAAATGCTTAAATCGTCAAAAATGCAATAAAATAAGTTTTATAGCATTTTGAATATTTATTAATTATTTACATATTTTTAAAAATCCCATTAAAAATCTATAAAATCAATATTTTTATAGAATATTTCATATTATTTTCGAAAATACATGAAACATTAAAAGCTCAGAAAATGTGCTAAAATCGCATTTTATGGCATATTTCGACGTTTTAGAGCGGTTTGATGCTTTTTGCAAAACTCATTTTTAGCTAAAATACTTAGATTTCACACTTTTAAATAAATTTCTACTGCAATTGAAATTTATAGGAAAAGTAAGCAAATTTTATGATTTTCTTTTAGGAAGCTTACTCATAGGTATATTTTATCTAAAAATAGTTTTCAAAATCCTTGAAAATGCCTTAAAGTCAAAATGCAATAAAATCAGTTTTATAGCATTTTTGAATATTTATAAATTATTTACATATTTTTAAAAATCCCATTAAAATCTATAAAATCAATATTTTTATAGAATATTTCATATTATTTTCGAAAAATACATGAAACATTAAAAAGCTCAGAAAATGTGCTAAAATGCATTTTATGGCATATTTCGACGTTTTAGAGCGGTTTGATGTTTTCTGAAAAACTCATTTTTAGCTAAAATACTTAGATTTTCACACTTTTAAATAGAATTTCTATTGCAATTGAATTTATAGGAAAAGTAAGCAAATTTTATGATTTTCTTTAGGAAGCTTACTCATAGTATATTTTATCTAAAAAATAGTTTTTCAGAAAATCCTTGAAAATGTCTTAATCGTCAAAAATGCAATAAAATCAAGTTTTATAGCATTTTGAATATTATTAATTATTTACATATTTTAAAAAATCCCATTAAAAATCTATAAAAATCAATATTTTTATAGAATATTTCATATTATTTCGAAAATACATGAAACATTAAAAGCTCAGAAAATGTGCTAAAATCGCATTTTATGGCATATTTCGACGTTTTAGAGCGGTTTGATGCTTTTCTGAGAAAACTCATTTTTAGCTAAAATACTTAGATTTTCACACCTTTTAAATAGAATTTCTATTGCAATTGAAATTTATGGAAAAGTAAGCAAAATTTTATGATTTTCTTTTAGGAAGCTTACCATAGGTATATTTTATCTAAAAATAGTTTTTCAAAAATCCTTGAAAATGCCTTAAATCGTCAAAAAATGCAATAAAATCAAGTTTTATAGCATTTTTGAATATTTATTAATTATTTACATATTTTTAAAAAATCCCATTAAAAATCTATAAAATCAATATTTTTATAGAATATTTCATATTATTTTCGAAAATACATGAAACATTAAAAGCTCAGAAAAATGTGCTAAAATCGCTATTTTATGGCATATTTCGACGTTTTAGAGCGGTTTGATGCTTTTCTGACAAAACTCATTTTTTAGCTAAAATACTTAGATTTTCACACTTTTAAATAGAATTTCTACTGCAATTGAAATTTATGGAAAAGTAAGCAAAATTTTATGATTTTCTTTAGGAAGCTTACTCATAGGATATTTTATCTAAAAAATAGTTTTTCAGAAAATCCTTGAAAATGCCTTAAATCGTCAAAAATGCAATAAAATCAAGTTTTATAGCATTTTTGAATATTTAATAATTATTTACATATTAAAAATCCCATTAAAAATCTATAAAAATCAATATTTTTATAGAATATTCATATTATTTTCGAAAAATACATGAAACATTAAAAGCTCAGAAAATTGCTAAAATCGCATTTTATGGCATATTTCGACGTTTTAGACGGTTTGATCTTTTCTGACAAAACTCATTTTTAGCTAAAATACTTAGATTTTCACACTTTTAAATAGAATTTCTATTGCAATTGAAATTTATGGAAAAGTAAGCAAAATTTTATGATTTTCTTTAGGAAGCTTACTCATAGGTATATTTTATCTAAAAATAGTTTTTCAGAAAATCCTTGAAAATGCCTTAAATCGTCAAAATGCAATAAAATCAAGTTTTATAGCATTTTTGAATATTTATTAATTATTTACATATTTTTAAAAACCATTAAAATCTATAAAAATCAATATTTTTATAGAATATTTCATATTATTTTCGAAAATACATGAAACATTAAAAAGCTCAGAAAAATGTGCTAAAATCGTATTTTATTGCATATTTCGACGTTTTAGAGCGGTTTGAGTGTTTTCTGGCAAAACTCATTTTTCAGCTAAATACTTAGATTTTCACACTTTAAATAGAATTTCTACTGCAATTGAAATTTATGGAAAAGTAAGCAAAATTTTATGATTTTCTTTTAGGAAGCTTACTATAGTATATTTTATCTAAAAATAGTTTTCAGAAAATCCTTGAAATGCCTTAATCGTCAAAAATGCAATAAAATCAAGTTTTATAGCATTTTGAATATTATTAATTATTTACATTTAAAAACATTAAAATCTAAAAATCAATATTTTTATAGAATATTTCATATTATTTTCGAAAATACATGAAACATTAAAAGCTCAGAAAATGTCTAAATCGCATTTATGGCATATTTCGAGTTTTAGGCGTTTGAGCTTTCTGAAAAACTCATTTTAGCTAAAATACTAATTTTCACACTTTTAAATAGAATTTCTATTGCAATTGAAATTTATGGAAAAGTAAGCAAAATTTTATGATTTTCTTTTAGGAAGCTTACTCATAGATATATTTTATCTAAAAATAGTTTTTCAGAAAATCCTGAAAATGCCTTGAATGTCAAAAATGCAATAAAATACGTTTTATAGCATTTTTGAAATTTATTAATTATTTACATATTTTTCAAAATCCATTAAAAATCTATAAAAATCAATATTTTTATAGAATATTTATATTATTTTCGAAAAATACATGAAACATTAAAAAGCTCAGAAAATGTGCTAAAATCGTATTTTATTGCATATTTCGACGTTTTAGAGCGGTTTGAGTGCTTTTCTGGCAAAACTCATTTTTCAGCTAAAATACTTAGATTTTCACACTTTTAAATAGAATTTCTACTGCAATTGAAATTTATGGGAAAAGTAAGCAAAATTTTATGATTTTCTTTAGGAAGCTTACTATAGGTATATTTTATCTAAAAATAGTTTTTCAGAAAATCCTTGAAAATGCTCTTAAATCGTCAAAAATGCAATAAAATCAAGTTTTATAGCATTTTGAATATTTATTAATTATTTACATTTTTTAAAAAATCCCATTAAAAATCTATAAAATCAATATTTTTATAGAATATTTCATATTATTTTCGAAAAATACATGAAACATTAAAAAGCTCAGAAAAATGTGCTAAAATCGCATTTTATGGCATATTTCGACGTTTAGAGCGGTTTGATGCTTTTCTGACAAAACTCATTTTTTAGCTAAAATACTTAGATTTTCACACTTTTAAATAGAATTTCTATGCAATTGAAATTTATGGAAAAGTAAGCAAAATTTTATGATTTTCTTTAGGAAGCTTACTCATAGGTATATTTTATCTAAAAATAGTTTTTCAGAAAATCCTTGAAAATGCCTTAATCGTCAAAAATGCAATAAAATCAAGTTTTATAGCATTTTTGAATATTTATTAATTATTTACATTTTAAAAAATCCATTAAAAATCTATAAAAATCAATATTTTTATAGAATATTTCATATTATTTTCGAAAATACATGAAACATTAAAAGCTCAGAAAATGTGCTAAAATCGTATTTTATGGCATATTTCGACGTTTTAGAGCGGTTTGATGCTTTTCTGACAAAACTCATTTTTTAGCTAAAATACTTAGATTTTCACACTTTTAAATAGAATTTCTATTGCAATTGAAATTTATGGAAAAGTAAGCAAAATTTTATGATTTTCTTTAGGAAGCTTACTCATAGGTATATTTTATCTAAAAATAGTTTTCAGAAAATCCTTGAAAATGCTCTTAATCGTCAAAATGCAATAAAATCAAGTTTTATAGCATTTTTGAATATTTATTAATTATTTACATTTTAAAAAAACCATTAAAAATCTATAAAAATCAATATTTTTATAGAATATTTCAATTATTTTCGAAAATACATGAAACATTAAAAAGCTCAGAAAATGTGCTAAAATCGTATTTTATGGCATATTCGACGTTTTAGAGCGGTTTGATGTTTCTGACAAAACTCATTTTTAGCTAAAATACTTAGATTTTCACACTTTTAAATAGAATTTCTACTGCAATTGAAATTTATGGAAAAGTAAGCAAAATTTTATGATTTTCTTTTAGGAAGCTTACTATAGGATATATTTATCTAAAAAAATAGTTTTTCAGAAAATCTTGAAAATGCCTTGAATCGTCAAAAATGCAATAAAATCAAGTTTTATAGCATTTTTGAATATTTATTAATTATTTACATATTTTAAAAATCCATTAAAAATTTTCGAAATATACAAAAGCTGAAATGTGTAAATCATTTTATATTTGATTAATGGTTCAACTATTTACTTATTTTCACACTTAATAGAATTACATGAATATGAAAAATTTATGATTTTCTGTATTTATTTCAAATGTTCAAAACTAAAGCTTATAAATGCAATAAAGTTTATGATTTAATATATTAATATTTACATATTTAAAATCATTAAAATCTATAAAAACAATATTTAAGAATATTTATTATTGAAATACATGAAAATGAGAATGAATCGATTATCATATTTCGACGTTTTGGCTTATGTTTTCAAAATCTTAGCTAAATCTTAGATTTTCAATTTTAAAGAATTATGAATTGAAATTTGGGAAAAGAAGAAATTTATGATTTCTTTAGAAGCTTACAGATTTATTAAATGTTTAAAAATCCTGAAAATGCTTAATCCAAAATGCAATAAAATAGTTTTTAGCATTTTTGAATATTTATTAATTATTTACATATTTTTAAAAATCCATTAAAAATCTATAAAAATCAATATTTTTATAGAATATTTCATATTATTTTCGAAAATACATGAAACATTAAAAGCTCGAAAAATGTGCTAAAATCGTATTTTATTGCATATTTCGACGTTTTAGAGCGGTTTGAGTGCTTTTCTGGCAAAACTCATTTTTAGCTAAAATACTTAGATTTTCACACTTTTAAATAGAATTTCTATGCAATTGAAATTTATGGGAAAAGTAAGCAAAATTTTATGATTTTCTATTAGAAGCTTACTCATAGGTATATTTTATCTAAAAAATAGTTTTCAAAAATCCTTGAAAATGCCTTAAATCGTCAAAAAATGCAATAAAATCAAGTTTTATAGCATTTTGAATATTTATAATTATTTACATATTTTTAAAAAATCCCATTAAAATCTATAAAAATCAATATTTTTATAGAATATTTCATAATATTTTCGAAAATACATGAAACATTAAAAGCTCAGAAAAATGTGCTAAAATCGCATTTTATGCATATTTCGACGTTTTAGAGCGGTTTGATGCTTTCTGAAAACTCATTTTTAGCTAAAATACTTACATTTTCACACTTTAAATAGAATTTCTATGCAATTGAAATTTATGGGAAAAGTAAGCAAATTTTATGATTTTCTTTTAGGAAGCTTACTCATAGGTATATTTTATCTAAAAATAGTTTTTCAGAAATCCTTGAAAATGCCTTAAATCGTCAAAATGCAATAAAATCAAGTTTTATAGCATTTTTAATATTTATTAATTATTTACATATTTTTAAAAATCCCATTAAAATCTATAAAAATCAATATTTTTATAGAATATTTCATATTTTTTTCGAAAAATACATGAAACATTAAAAAGCTCAGAAAATGTGCTAAAATCGTATTTTATTGCATATTTCGACGTTTTAGAGCGGTTTGAGTGTTTTCTGCAAAACTCATTTTTTAGCTAAAATACTTAGATTTTCACACTTTTAAATAGAATTTACTGCAATTGAAATTTATGGGAAAAGTAAGCAAAATTTTATGATTTTCTTTTAGGAAGCTTACTCATAGGTATTTTATCTAAAAATAGTTTTTCAGAAAATCTTGAAAATGCCTTGAATCGTCAAAAATGCAATAAAATCAACGTTTTATAGCATTTTTGAATATTTATAAATTATTTACATATTTTTAAAAAATCCCATTAAAAATCTATAAAAATCAATATTTTATAGAATATTTCATATTATTTTCGAAAATACATGAAACATTAAAAGCTCAGAAAATGTGCTAAAATCGATGATTTATTCATATTTATTTATAAGGTTTTCAGAATTTTGAAAATCTTATTTCAAAAATGCATTAATTACGTTTTATAATTTGAATATTACTAATTGAAATTTACATATGTTAAAAATCCCATTTAAATTTTAATTGATATTTTTATAGATATTTTATTATTAAAATATTTTACATAAAATTGAAAAGAATGTCAAAAATGCAATAAAATTAACGTTTTGAGTTTTTGAATATTTATTATTAAATATTTTACTAAAATTTAAAATTTAAAAATTAAATAATTTTATTCAATTAATTTATGAAAAAAGAAAATTTTAGATTTTCTAAAAAGTGCTAAGTTACTATTTTATTATTTTATTAAAAATAGTTTTCAGATTCTGAAATCCATTTTAATGCAAAAATGCAATAAATACACTTTTAAATAGATTTTGAATTAATTTATATAAATTTTAAAAAATCATTATAATTCTTAGAAATTCAATATTTTTAAGAATATTTCAAAAATATTTTTCAAAATACATGAAACATTAAAATCAGAAAAATGCAATAAATCGATTTTATGCATATTTCAAGTTTTAATGTTTATTTTTTAAAACCTAATTTTAAAAATCAATTATTTTACACTTTCAATATTTTCAATGCAATGAAATATTGGAAAAGTAGAAAATGTTTAAATGTCATTTTATTGATATTATCATTTAGATTTATTAAATGTTTTAAAATATCTTTGCAAAATCCTTAATTTCAAATTTCAATAAAATCAATCTTTATAGAATTTATGAAAGTAACAAATATTTATATTTTTTTAAAATCCATTAAATTATATTTTAAAAAATATTTTTAGAAATTCAATTTTAAAATTACATGAACATTAAAAATCAAAAATGTTTATACATTTGATTTTATGCATTATTTACATTTTAAGTATTATGAATTTGAAAAATCTATTTTTAGCTAAAATATTAATTTTCAACAACTTTAAATAAAATTTCTAAATTGAAATTTATGGAAATGTAAGCAAATTTTAGTTCTTTTGAGCTTATCTGGCAATATTTTTCTAAAATATTTTTCACACTTTAAAAATCTTTAATCAATTTAAGAAAAAAATCAAAGTTTTATATTTTTTTGAATTATTATTTATATTTTTAAAAAATCTATTAAAAATCTATAAAAATGTTTTTAGAATCGTCAAAATTTTAAAATAACTTTATAATTTAAATTTATAAATTATTTAATATTTTTAAATCCCATAAAATTTCATTAAAATCGTTTATGATATTTCAAATATTTTTCATACATAAACATAAAACTTAGAAATTCAATCTTTAAATAGTTTTAGCAATTGAAATTTATGGAAAAGTAAGCAAATATATTTTCTTAAGCTTACATAGAATATTTTATCTAAAATAGTTTTCAAAATCTTTAAATGTTAAATTATCAAAAATAGTTTAATTTTAAATTTATATTAATATATTTAAAATCATTAAAATTTAAAATCATATTTTATAAATATTTATATTATTTTCGAAAATACATGAAACATTAAAAATCAGAAAAATGTAAATCGATTTTATTATTTCGACGTTTTAGAGCGGTTTGAGTGTTTCTGGCAAACTATTTTTAGCTAAAATACTTAGATTTTCACACTTTTAAATAAATTTATGAATTGAAATTTATGAAGTAAGCAAAATTTTATGATTTTTTTTAGAAGCTTAAAGGTATATTTTATCTAAAAATAGTTTTCAAAAACTGAAATGCTTGATCGTCAAAAATGCAATAAAATAAGTTTTATAGATTTTTAATATTTATAAATTATTTACATATTTTTAAAAATCCCATAAAATTAAAAAATCAATATTTTTTAGAATATTTCATATTATTTGAAAATATGAAACATTAAAAGCTCAGAAATGTTCTAAAATCGATTTTATGCATATTTGATTTTAGACGGTTTGATTTTTTTGCAAATATTTTTAGTAAAATAATTTTTACATTTAAATAGAATTTATGAATTAAATTTATGGAAAAGTAGCAAAATTTTATGATTTTCTTAGAAGCTTATATGTTATTTTTTAAAATATTTTCACAAATTAAAATGCCTTAATCTAAAAATGCAATAAAAATTAAGTTTTAAATAAATTTAATAAAATTTAAATTATACATATTTTTATAGATATTTCAATTTTTCGAAAAAACATGAACATTAAAAACTCAGAAAAATTCTAAATGATTTTATGCAATTGAGTTTTAGAGCAGTTTATGTTTCTAAACTTATTTTAGTAAATATTATTTTCAATTTTAAATAAATTTCTATGCAAATTTAAATTGAAAAGTAAGAAAATTTTTTGATTTTGAATTTTAGAAATATTATATTTTATCATAAAAATATTTTTCAATAAATCTTTGAAATGCTAATGTCAAAAAATGCATAAATCATTTTAAGCATTTTTGAAATTTTATTAATATTTATATTTTTAAAAATCCCTAAAATCTAGTCTTTTATAGAATATTTCATATTATTTTCGAAAAATACATGAAACATTAAAAAGCTCAGAAAAATGTGCTAAAATCGTATTTTATTGCATATTTCGACGTTTTAGACGGTTTGAGTGCTTTTCTGGCAAAACTCATTTTTTAGCTAAAATACTTAGATTTCACACTTTTAAATAGAATTTCTACTGCAATTGAAATTTATGGAAAAGTAAGCAAAATTTTATGATTTTCTTTTAGGAAGCTTACTATAGGTATATTTTATCTAAAAATAGTTTTTCAGAAAATCTTGAAAATGCCTTGAATCGTCAAAAATGCAATAAAATAACGTTTTATAGCATTTTTGAATATTATAATTATTTACATATTTTTAAAATCCCATTAAAAATCTATAAAAATCAATATTTTTATAGAATATTTCATATTATTTTCGATAAATACATGAAAAATTAAAAAGCTCAGAAAAATGTGCTAAAATCGTATTTTATTGCATATTTCGACGTTTTAGAGCAGGTTTGAGTGCTTTTCTGGCAAAACTCATTTTTAGCTAAAATACTTAGATTTTCACACTTTTAAATAGAATTTCTACTGCAATTGAAATTTATAGGAAAAGTAAGCAAAATTTTATGATTTTCTTTTAGGAAGCTTACTCATATGTATATTTTATCTAAAAATATAGTTTTTCAGAAAATCCTTGAAAATGCCTTAAATCGTCAAAAAATGCAATAAAATCAAGTTTTATAGCATTTTTGAATATTTATAAGTTATTTACATATTTTAAAAATCCCATTAAAAATCTATAAAATCAATATTTTTATAGAATATTTCATATTATTTTCGAAAAATACATGAAACATTAAAAAGCTCAGAAAATGTGCTAAAATCGTATTTTATGCATATTTCGACGTTTTAGAGCGTTTGATGCTTTTCTGGCAAAACTCATTTTTAGCTAAAATACTTAGATTTTCACACTTTTAAATAGAATTTCTACTGCAATTGAAATTTATGGGAAAAGTAAGCAAAATTTTATGATTTTCTTTTAGAAGCTTACTCATAGTATATTTTATCTAAAAATAGTTTTCAGAAAATCCTTGAAAATGCCTTAATCGTCAAAAATGCAATAAAATCAAGTTTTATAGCATTTTTGAATATTTATTAATTATTTACATATTTTTAAAAAATCCCATTAAAAATTATAAAAATCAATATTTTATAGAATATTTCATATTATTTTCGAAAATACATGAAACATTAAAAGCTCAGAAAAATGTGCTAAAATCGATTTTATTGCATATTTCGACGTTTTAGAGCGGTTTGATGTTTTCTGGCAAAACTCATTTTTAGCTAAAATACTTAGATTTTCACACTTTTAAATAGAATTTCTATGCAATTGAAATTTATAGGAAAAGTAAGCAAAATTTTATGATTTTCTTTTAGGAAGCTTACTCATATGTATATTTTATCTAAAAAAATAGTTTTTCAGAAAATCCTTGAAAATGCCTTAAATCGTCAAAAAATGCAATAAAATCAAGTTTTATAGCATTTTTGAATATTTATTAATTATTTACATATTTTAAAAAATCCATTAAAAATCTATAAAAATCAATATTTTTATAGAATATTTCATATTATTTTCGAAAAATACATGAAACATTAAAAAGCTCAGAAAAATGTGCTAAAATCGCATTTTATGGCATATTTCGACGTTTTAGAGCGGTTTGATGCTTTCTAAATGATTTTTGCAATTCGAGTTTAGAAGGTTGAGATTTTGATTCTTTTAGAAAAACTATAATTTTATTAATATTTAAATGTAAATTTATGGAAAATAAATTTAATATTTTCTTTAGAAGCATATAATATATTAAAAAAAGTTTTTCAGAAAATTTTGAAAATGCTATCAAAAATCAATAAAATAGTTTTAACATTTTAATATTAAATTAATATCATTTTTTAAAATATTAAAAATCTTAAAAATATTTTAGAATATTTCATAATTTTCGAAAAATACATGAAACATTAAAGTCAAAAGTTTAAAATCGTTTATGTTTTGCAAAATCATTTTAGAGGTTTGATTTTCTTTAAAAATTTTAGCAAAAATTTATGATTAAATTTAGAATTTTTTGCAATTAATTTATGGGAATTTACAAAATTTATGTTTTCTTTAGAAGCTATCTATGAATTTTTAAAAAATAGTTTCAAAATCCTTGAAAATCCTTAAATGTAAAATATTACATAAAATAATTTATAATTTAAATATTTATTAATTATTTACATATTTTAAAAATCATAAAATTAAAAATCAATATTTTTAAAAATTTCATATTATTGAAATAATGAAACATTAAAGCCAGAAAAATTGAAATGCATTTTATGGCATATTTCGACGTTTTAAGTTTGATTTTAAAAATTTTTTTATAAAATAAATTTTACACTTTAATGAATTTTTTGCAATTAATTTATGGAAAATTAAAAAAATTTTAGATTTTCTTTGAATACCTTAATTAATATAAAAAAAGTTTTAAATCATTTTGAAATTAAATTCAATAAAATCAAAAAATTTAATAATTTTATATATATTTAATTTTTTAAAAATACAAAAATTAAAAAAAAATTAATGTATTTATTATTTAATTAAAGTTGAATTGCAAAATCTTTTTATAAATTTGATTTTAAGTTTTAATGATTTTCTGCAAAAATTTTGAGTAAAATTTTATTTTCTTTAATAATTCTCATGAATTTTTAAAAAAATTTAAAATCTTAAAATGATCTAAAATCAATATAATATAGTTTTGAAATTTTAAATTATTCTATTTAAATCTAAAAAAAATTTTTTAATATTTAAAATAAATTAATAGAAAATTTAAAATTTTTTAAAATAAATTATTTTAATATTTTTAAAAATCACCTTTAAAATCATCATAAAAATAAAAAATTTATGATAATTTATCTTATATATTAATATTTTATCTAAAAATAGTTTTAAAAATCCTTGAAAATGCCTTAAATGCAAAAATGCAAAAAATAAGTTTTTAGCATTTTAATATTTAATTATTTACATATTTTTAAAAAATCCATTAAAAATTTAAAAAAATCAATATTATTTAGAATATTTCATATTATTTTCGAAAATAATGAAACATTAAAAAGAAAATGTTATTATTTATTCACGTTTTAGAGCGGTTTGAGTGTTTTCTGCAAACTCATTTTTACAAATACTTATTTTCACACTTTAAATAATTTATATGAAATTTATGAAAAGTAAGCAAAATTTATGATTTTTTTTAGAGTACTCTAGTATATTTTATCTAAAAATTTTTCAGAAAACTTAAATCTAATCAAATAAAAATAATTTTTAGCATTTTAATATTTATTAATTATTTAATTTTAAAAATCCATTAAAAATTAAAAATCAATATTTTTAGAATATTTCATTTATTTCGAAAAATACGAAACATTAAAACTCAGAAAAGTGCTAAAATCGCTTTTTGCAATTTCGCGTTTTAAGCGGTTTGATGTTTTTGGCAAAACTCATTTTTAGCTAAAATCTTAGATTTTCACACTTTTAAATAGAATTTCTACTGCAATTGAAATTTATGGAAAAGTAAGCAAAATTTTATGATTTTCTTTAGGAAGCTTACTCATAGTATATTTTATCAAAAAATAGTTTTTCAGAAAATCCTTGAAAATGCCTTAAATGTCAAAAAGCAATAAAAAGTTTTTACATTTTTGAATATTTATAATTATTTACATATTTTAAAAATCCTTAAAATCTATAAAAATCAATATTTTTAGAATATTTCTATTATTTTCGAAAATACATGAAACATTAAAAGCTAAAAAATGTTATATTTCGATTTTATTTGATATTTCATTTTAAGTTAATTTACTCAAAATAATTTAAATAATATATTACTTTTAAATTAATTTCTAAAATCAAATTTAT
>WNWK01041396.1:0-16468 GCA_009830355.1 Cherax destructor | reverse complement strand
TTGGAAGATATTTAATATAGTTCCTATATTCAAATCAGGGGATGGTATTCCATCAAATTCCCCCCCAAAAAACCTAAAAAATAGTGGCAAATTATTAGAATCAATTATCCCCTGATATTATCAGAAGTCCCTTTGGGGAAAACCCCAAATTTATTAATGAATTCAGCTGGGTTTACGAGAGGTCGTTCCTGCCTGACAAATTTTTTGATTTTTTTCAATAAAACATTTGAGGCAGTAGACGGTAAAAAAAGAATATGATATAGTTTACTTGGATTTAGTAAAGTTCTAGCGGGGTGGGCTTTACCAATAGAAAGCAGGGGTTTCCATTAATGGGGTCAAATCTGAATGGGGATTTGTCCTAGTGGCGTTCCACAAGGATCAGTTTTGGGCCCTTTTTTTCCTTTAATTTTTAATGACCTTGATAAGGGAAAAATTCAAGTGACATGAGAAATTTTGGGGTTGATGATAAAAAATGGCCCCGTAAATTTTCATTCTGAGGAGGATAACAGTGAACTCCAGGAACATAAGAACATAAGAATGGAGGAACACTGCAAAGGCCTACTGGCCCATACAAGGCAGGCCCTTTTTTTTTTTTTTTTTTTTTTTTCACTTGCGCCAAGCTCTTCAGTGACCCCCAGATCATTTACAAGGGTTTCTTTATTTGCCCTAGGTCGAGCAAATTATTACCTCTGGTAGGCTCCGTCACACACTGCTTCAGAAAACACCCCTGAACTACTTCCATAAAGTCAGGGGACTCCAGATTACCTGAAAAAGAAGTCCAGAAAATTTGAAAATTTAAAAACCCCCTATTCACTACGTTATTGTGAAAGCCCTAACAATTTCGCCCGGGGGCCCCTCTATCTTTCCCAAACCCCGGGAGGTCGGTATATTACACCTACAATCAGTTTTTCTTATTCTAAAAATTTTCCCCAAAAAAGATTCTTTTTAAGATCCATCTATTTTTTTTTCCTTTTTTTTGCAGCAATTTATATTTTCTTTTTCCAAAAATGCAACTCCCCCCCCCTTTCCCCTTTTACCCTTTTACATGGAACAACTTAAACCCCTGAATTGCCCCCAAAATGCATTTAAAATTTTCAATTTTTTTTAAATTTTTTTTTTTAGCGGGGTAATAAAAAACCCCAATTTTTAAAAATTTTTGGTTTTAATTTTGGGTTGATCATGGAATAAAGAAAAATTGCCGGGAAACCAAACCCCTGCGTGGGTTAAAACGAGGGGAAACGGGCCGCGCTTTTCCCCGACCCTCCCTTAAAAAACAAATCCTTTTGGAATTTGGTTTAAAAAGGGTTTTTGGGGTCATGGTAAGCGGGGAACTTATTTTACAGCTCAACCCTTATTAAATTAAAATTTTTACAATATAACCCCTTTGGATTATGCAGCTCAGTTTTGGTCCCCTTTTACAGGATGGATATAGATTCATTGGAGAACATACAAAGAAGAATGACAAAAAATTGGGGTTTACAGTATAAGAAATCTCCCGTATGAAGATAGACTTAGAGTTTAACCCCACTCTGGGGGAGACGTAGAATGAGGGGGGATATCATAAGAACATAAGAACATAAGAAAGGGGGGAACACTGCAGCAGGCCTGTTGGCCCATTCTAGGCAGGTCCTTCACATTCCATCCCACTAACGAATATTTGTTCAACCTAATTTTCAATGCTACCCAAGAAAAAAGCTTTGATAATTTTATTTTAATGTGCAATTCCCCCCAAAAACCCCCTTTTATTCATAATTTATAACCCCCAAATTTAAAAAAACCCAAGGTCCTTGCTTCAATAACCCTACTAGGCAGACTTTCCCCTCACCCCAATACCCTTTTCCCCAAAACCCAAAATTTCCCCCATACCTTTTTTAAATCTAAACTTATCTAACTTGAATCCATTATTGGGGGTTTTCTCGGAAACCCTCAAGACCTTATTTATATCCCTTTTTTCCCATTTTCCCTTGATACCTGGGTATGTCTCCCCCATTCTACGTCTTACAAGTGAATGTAATTTAAGGGTCTTCAATTTTTTTCCTAAGGAAGATTTCAAAAATGTATTAATTTAGTCCTACGCTGAATGTTTTTTAACGAATTTATGTCCATTCTGTAATATGGAGCCCCGAACTGAGCTGCGTAATCTAGGTGGGGCCCTTTTCTAATGATGTATAAAGCTGTAATATAACCTCTGGACTTCTGTTGCTAACACTTTTGAAAAAAAATCCCAGTAATCTTTTTCCCCTTATTACGTACTTTTGGGTTTTTGCCCTTGGTTTAAGGTTGCCCCCTTCCATCACCCCCAAGTCCTTCTCGCAATCTGTTTTGGGCTAAGTTCTACTTTTTTTTCTTAAAAGGGGGTGTAAAGTGGATGGGGGGCAAAAAAAAAGGAATTTTAAAAAAAACCCCGAGGATACCGGAACCAAGTAAGAACGAGAAATAACTTAAAATTTAAATTTTTTTAGATTTGAAAGGACAGGGGAGTACTTTTTGAACAAGTTGTAGATGCGGGAAAAATCTTCCAGGGGGGAAAAGGCGGGGACCTTGGGTTTTTGGAAAAGAGTTGGGGACAAATGGGGGGCTTTTGATTAGTGTCGTGAGTACGGGGAAAAACTTGGTAGTGGTTTTTTGGGGAAAAGGACCTCCTTTTGTAACTGGGGGTTTTTCCTTTTTTATTTCCCCTTTTTTAAGAAAAGTGCCTAAGTGTGCCAATGGCTAACAATTACGGGGATTTATTTCAAGAATAAAACAGAAGTCCAAAGTTATTTTAAGCTCATCACCTAGTGACCCCTATTTGGATTATGCACCCCCAGTTTTGGTCTCCTTACAAGGATGGATATAGATTCATTGGAGAACATAAAAAAAAGAATGACTAAAATTTTTTTAAAAAATAAGAAATCTCCGTATGAAGATAGACTTAGAGCATTAATTCCCTGGAGAGAGAAAAAATGAGGAGATACCCGAGGTGAAAAAGTGGATGGGGGGCAAAAAAAGGGGAAATTTTATAAAATCTGAGGATATCGAACCAAAAAAGAACGAAATAACGGTTTTAAAATTTGGGGTAAATTTAGATTTAGAAAGGAAAAAAATACTGGTTTTCGAACAAAATGCGTGGAACAATCTTCCGAGTGGGTTTTATAAAAGGCTAGGACCTTGGGGGGTTTTTTAAAAGGGACAAATATATGAGTGGGGGGGGCTGGGTTTGATTATTTGGGGTACAGGAGTAAATTCTTAGGTAGTGGTGGTTTTGATAAGGACCTGCCTTGTATGGGCCGTAGGTTTTTCAGTGTTCCTCCATTCTTATGTTAACATAAGAAAGGGGGAAAACGCAAATTTCCCAAACCCGGGATTTCCCCCATCCCCCTAACAAAAAACCCAACCAATTTTTTAATTCTACCCAAGAAATAAGCTTTGCAGATTCTTTTCTCAAGTGCGAGTCCCACTCAAATCCCCCCCTCACTCATGTATTTACCCAAACCCCCAAATTTGAAACTACCCAAGGCCCCAGTTTAATGACCCTTCTAGGCAGACTGTTCCACTCATCAACTCCCCCATTTAACATAAAAACAAAAAAGGGGGGAAATTTTCAGCAGGCCTGTTCCCTACAAAAGGAGGTCCTTCACAATCCATCCCACTAACAGAAAAACCCCCCAATTTCCAATTCTCCCCCAAAAATAAGTTTTTTAAGATTCTATTAACTCAAGTGGAGTCCCCCAAACCCCAACCCCCCTCACCATGAATTTTTCCAAACCCCAAATTTGAAACTACCCAAGGTCATAGCTTCAATGACCCTACTAGGCAGACTGTTCCACTCATCAACTACCCTATTTCCAAACCAATTTTTCCCCCTATACCTTTTTTTAAATCTAAACTTATCCAATTTGAATCCATTATTGGGGTTTTTTTTTGGAGAAATATCCTCAAGACCCTTATTTATCCCCCCCTTATTAACCCCCATCTTCCATTATATCCCCAGATCATGCCCCCCTCATTCTTCGTCTTACAAGTGAATGAATTTTAAAAGGGTTTCCCCAATCTTCCCCATACGGAAGATTTCTAATGCTATGAATTAACTTTGTCATTCGTCGCTGAATGTTTTCAACAATTTATATCCATTTGTAAAATGGAAAGGGGCTGAGCCCCCAAATTTTGGGGGGGGTTTACTAATGATGTATAAAGCTGTAATATAACCGGGGGTTGGCTTACATTTTGGGATATAAATCCCAGTAATCTATTTTTTTTTATTTCTTACGCTTAAGAACATAAGAAAAAAAGAATGGAGGAACATAAAGGCCTACTGGCCCATACAAGGCAAGTCCTTATCAAAACCCCCACCAAAAAATTTTTCCCGTACTCACGACAAAAAATCAAACCCACCCCCCCCCACTCATATTTTTTCCCCAAACTCTTTTTAAACCCACCCAAGGTCCTACCCCCCTATCACAGTACTCGGAAGATTTTTTGCATCTACAACTCTGTTCGAAAACCAGTACTTGCCTTTTCCCAAACCCCAAATTTATCCAATTTAAACCTTTTTTTGGTTCCTACTTGGTCCGATATCCCCCAGTATTTTATTAATACCCTTTTTTCCCCTCACCCCCTTGTAAAACCTGATGATATCTCCCTCTTTACGTCTCCCCGAGAGTGGAGATTCAACGCTCTAAGTCTATCTTCATAAGGGAGTTTTTTTTATACTGTAAATCATTTTAGTCATTTTTTCTTTGTATGTTCCCCAATGAATCTATATCCATCCTGTAGTAAGGAGCCAAAAAAAGGCTGCATAACCCCAAAAGAGGTCTCACTATGATGTATAGAGCTGTAAAATAATTTTTTACTTCTGTTGCTTATACTTCTTGAAATAAATCCTAGTAATCTGTTAGCCTTATTCATTTTTTGGCACTGTTTTCTTGGTTTTGATTCCTGCTTACCAAACTCCCAAGTCTTTTCACATTCTGTATGTTTAAACTCTACTTCCCCCTAGTTTATAAATTCGAGGGATATTTTCATTACCAAGGACTAGTACCTTACACTTGTCCAATTAACTTCATCTGCCATTTTTTAGACCAAGACTTAAATTTTTCCAAATCCTCCTGGAGTTCACTGGTATCCTCCCCAGAAGGGGTCTGGCCCATTTTTGTATCATCAGAAAAAATTTACTCATGTCACTTGCAATTCCTTCAAAGGTCATTTTTTAAATTATGAACAACAATGGGCCTAAAATTTTGGAACGCCACTAGTGACTAATCCCCATTCAGATTTGACCCCATTAATGGAAACTTTTTTTTCTTTGGGGAACCCCTCCTCTATCCATTAGAACTTTACCTCCTATACCATGAGCTGCCCCCTTTTTTTAAAGGGGAGTCTTTGTGAGGTACTCTATCGAAGGCCTTACTGAAACCAAAAAAAATTTATATCATTTTTTTTTTTATCACTGTCTACTGCCTCAAATTTTTTTTTAAAAAAACGTCAGTAAATTTGTTAGGCAGGAACGATCTCTAACCCCCATGCTGAGATTCATTAATCAAATTATGTTCTTCAAGGTGACTTCTAATAATATCAGCTATAATTGATTCTAATAATTTGCCTACTATAGATGTGAGGCTTATTGGACGGTAATTTGATGGAATTGACTTCCCCCTGATTTGAATATAGGAACAAAAATTTTTTATCTTCCACATCTCTGGCACAATACCAGTTAGGATGGACGTATTAAACACATTTGTTAATGGCTGACTAAGTTCCATCTTGCATTCTTTAAGTACCCTGGAAAACAACTCGTCGGGCCCGGGGGGACTTATTTTGTTTAAAATTTATCTATCTGTTTGATAACCATGTCCCTCGTGACAGTAATATTATTAAACCCCAATTCTTCAGGAACTAAAAAATTTTTAAATTTTTTGGAATCTCATTTACGTCTTCTTGTAAAAAGTTTTGACAAAAATAGTCATTAAATAGAGAAAAATTTCCAGTTCGTTCCCCAGCTGTCCATTCCCAATTTTCAGAGGTCCTCCTTTTTTCCCTCACCTTCGTCCTATACACTTGAAAAACCCCCTTTTGGATTAGTCTTTGATTCTTCCCAACCTTAATCTCATAGTCACGTTTACCTTTTTCTAACCCTTTTTTTACTTTTCTTTTCAATGAACATATTGGTCAAAAGGTTAAAACATCCCCTTTTTTTGATGCGCCTAAAATTTCCCCTTTTTTCCCCCCTAATAGATGTTTTAGCCTCTTTAACCCTTTTTTGGGGATTATTTCCCCTAAATTCTGGGGGGAATAAATATACTCTGCCCCTTTTTTAATTTTTTAAAAAAAAAATCATAAACGCAGATCCCCCCCGTAATCGTTTGCTAAACCCCCAGGGTTGGGTGTTTTTAAAAAGTCCAGTATACCCCGGGGGGCAAAAATCAGGAACTTTTACCGTATTATTTTTCCCCCAGGTAATTTAAAAAAAAAGGATTTGTGATCATGCGCCAATTTCAGTGATCTCCAGATTTTTCCCCGGGTTTCCCCTTTTTTGACAAGACCAGGTCGAGCAAATTATTACCTCTGGTAGGCTCCGTCACACACTGCTTCAGAAAACAGTCCTGAACTACTTCCATAAAGTCACTGGACTCCAATTACCGGTCAAGGAAGCCCCGTCAATTTGACAAAAATTAAAATCCCCTACTATCACTACTTTTTTGTCTAGAACCCCCAACAATTTCGTCCCAAAGAAGTCCCCCTTTATCGTGATCCAAGCCTGGAGGTCGGTATATCACACCTACAATCATTTTTTTTTGACCTTCTAGAAACTCTACCCCAAACAAATTTTGTTAATGATCCTTTTTTTTTATGCCTGTTTTTATGCAGCAATTTATTTTTTCTTACATATAATGAAACTCCCCTTCCCCCTTATATCTATCTACATGGAACAACTTAAACCCCCAAAAATGACACTCAGCAATCATACCCCACTCTTTATATTATACCATGTTTCAGTTTTGCAATGACATAAAAATTCCCAGCACATGCTACCAAACGTAATTTTGTTAATTTTATTTCTGGCGCTTCGACAGTTAGTGTAAAATACATTGAGATGTATCTTCTTGTGAACCTTTTTCATATTCAGTTTTGGTTTTTCACAATTTTTGTTACTATTATTACCCTGTGTCACTCGATTACTGTTATTGCTAAGATTTATGATGTCAAACCCCCGAATCAATATTTTGACCCTCTTTTTACCATTCCAAACCCCATACCTCTAACTAATCCTAGTTTAAAATCCTAACAACATCCTCAACTGAGCTAGGAAAATTTACCTGCCCTGGATAAGTAAAAACCCCCTCCCTGGTTTAAAATGTCATTTCGGGCCCAAAATGGTCCCAGTTGTCAATAAAAAGGGACTGCTTTCCCTTTTCAGTGTTTGCCCCCCCAATTTAAAACCCGGCTTTGGACAGGGCCCATTTTTCAACACTCCTTCTTGGCAAAATGCCACATATAACAGGGCGCCCCCTTCTTCCTAATTATGTCTATTGCTGTCCTGTCCTTTCCCCAACTAAACCTCACTTTCGCCCCCACATTACCTCCAGCACTGAGGCAGAAAAAAAGGTTGATCCCATTACCGTTCATATTTTTAAAAAACCCCCTCCATCCCAGCCCCAGGAAAAAAAAACCCTCTGTCTCCTACTTTATCCTTCAAGCAGAACCCCCGATCCATATACCTAACCTGGCTATCCCCAACAACAAAAATTTTTTTTCCTTCCTTTTTGTGTCTTCGTCGGGCGTTCCCAGTAGTCGCCCCCACATTCATGGGGAAAAGCAGGAGAAGGCATTCGATTTTCCCCAAAACTTTTCTCTTTCTTCTTCATTTTTTCAACCCCCTCCATTTTTTTTCTTGATCTTAAATTTTTTCCTTGAAGTCCGGCCACCCCCCAATTTCCCCTTGACCTGAGGACTCACCAGGAGGACTACTACAATCCCCTCTTTTTTCCCCGTCCCCGGGGAACCTCCCCACCCTCAATTCCCCTTTTGCTGCTGGTAAAGTTGCTCAATGGACGGCACTTGGTTCACTTCACAGAGCAAAAGTGGTTCAGTCCACAGAAACCCCCTGAACGTCCTCTGAGCTAAGAACAGACACCTCTGAGAAAAGGAACAATCACCTTTTGAAAAAAGAACAGACCCCTTTTCGGGCTAAGAACAGATCACCCAGGAGCTTTGTCAAGCCGTTACCTGTTTTTGGGGTTTTTCCCCCCATCTAAAACCCCCTCAATCGCCGAATCTCAAGCTTCGCCCCCCTTAATTCCCCCTCCTTAAGCCCCGGGTAAAGTGGCATTGGCTTAAGTGGGGGGGAGTTTTGGGCCCCTGCCTCGCATGGGCCAGGGGCCTGCTGCAGTTTCCTTTTTATGTTCTTATGTTCTTAAACCCCATTACGGGTTCTCTTTCAAGATATCCTAAAACCCCTTATTTATCCCCCCCTTATTAATACCCATCTTCCTTTTATATACCTCGATCATTTTCCCCCCGTCTTACAAGTGAATGTAATTTAAGGGTCTTCAATCTTTCGTCATACGGAAGATTTCTAATGCTATGAATTCACTTTGTCATTATGGACCCCCCCGAGCTTCAAACCCCTTGCATTTATCTACATTGAACTTCATCTGCCACTTTTCTGACCAGGAATTGAGTTTGTCTAAATCCTCCTGAAGTTCCTGACATCTCCCGTCTGAACCGATTATCCTACCTATCTTCGTGTCATCAGCGAATTTGCTCATATCACTAGTAATTCCCTCGTCAAGGTCATTTATAAAATTTTAAAACAACAAAAAAGGCCCCTTTGGAACGCCACTTGTTATAGCCCCCCACTCAGTTTAACCCCCCCATTAATGCACCCCTGGGGCCCTATTGGTGAGCCATGTTTTCCGCCCCCATGAAAACATTTCCCCCCCAACCCCGGAGCAGCCACTTTTTTTAAAAAATTTGAGTGGTACTCATCAAAAGCCTTCTAAAACCCAAAAAAAAACAATATCGAATTCTTTAAAAATGATCAACTCCAAAAAACCTTTTTTTTGAAAAAGTTAATAAATTGTTGCAGGAACGGCCCCTGGTGAATCCATGTTGAGCATCATTAAAAAAAATTATGCCTATCGAGAGGGTTTTCACGTTAACAGCTATAATCGACTCTAAAATTTGGGGCCCACAATTGATGTTAGACTTATTGGGGAAAAATTTTATGGGAAGACTTGTCCCCGCTTTAAAAATAGGAATTACATTAGCCATCTTCCACGTATCAGACACTACCCTTTTTTTGAAGAGATGGGGGTTAAAAAAGTTATTAAGGGGACAGAGTTCCTTTTTTCTTCCTTAAAAACCCTTAAAAAAAACTCACCCCGGACCTGGCGATTTTTTTGGGTTTAAAAAGGTCAAAACTTTTTTGATAACCATTTCGGTAGTGACTGTGATACTACATAATTTATCTTTTTCAGGCCCCCTTTTAAAAAACCTAATTCTTGGGATATTATTAGTGTTTCCCCCGTAAAAAACCCAGAAAAAAAATTATTAAAAATAGAGCACATATCTTTTTTCCCTTTTTCAGTAAGATGCCCATAAAAATTTTTTAAGGGGACCCATTTATTCTAACCCCTTTTTCTATACACCTGGGGAAAAAATTTTTAAAATTTTTTTAATCCCAGCAACTTTAATTTGTAGTCCCGTTTTCTTTTCTTATCCCCCTTTTTAAGTCCCCCCTTTAAAGGCCCCAAATTGAAAATTATGTTGAACAAATATTCTGTTAATTAAAGGAATTTAAGGAAAACCGCCTAGAATGGGCCAACAAAAGGGCCGCTGCAGTGTTCCTCCTTTCTTATGTTCTTATGTATATGTAAATTTTTCATATGTATATGTAATATTATTACATATGTATATGTTTTAAACATATGTATATGTAATATTATTACATATGTATAAAAAATTTTTACATATGTATATGTTTTTATTACATATGTATATGTAATATTATTACATATGTATATGTAATATTATTCATAAGAACATAAGAACATAAGAAAAAAGGGCAGGCCTGTTCCCCAATGGATCCCCTTACAATGGGCCCCCCTAACAAACACTTTTTCAATCTAATTTTCAATGCCCCAAAAAAAGCTTTTTAATTTATTTACTCATGTGCGAGTCCCACTCAAATCCAACCCCCCCCCCTCATGAATTTATCCAACCTAAATTTGAAACACCCAAGGTCCTAGCTTCAATAACCCCCCTAGGGGGACTGTTCCACTCATCAACTACCCTATTTCCAAACCAATACTTTCCTATATCCTTTCTAAATCTACATATGTATATGTAATATTATTACATATGTTTTATGTAATATTATTACATATGTATATGTAATATTATTACATATGTATATGTAATATTATTACATATGTATATGTAATATTATTACATATGTTAATATTATTACATATGTATATGTAATATTATTACATATGTATATGTAATATTATTACATATTTATATAAAAAATTTTGGGAGAATTACCGACAATATGGTGGAAAAAGGACACAAATGCAACTAATGTGGCATTTTTTTGTGGCAACGTTTCGCTCTCCAGGGCTTTCTCGCCGTTACTGGGATTTATATCAAGAAGTGTAACCCCGAAGTCCAACGGTTATATTACAGCTTTACATCATTAGTAAGGCCTCACCTAGATTATGCAGCTCAGTTCTGGTCTCCATTTTACAGAATGGAAAAAATATGTTGAAAACATTCAGCGACGAATGAAAAAATTAATTCATAGCATTAGAAATCTTCCGTATGAAGAAAGATTGAAGACCCTTAAATTACATTCACTTGTAAGACAAGGGGGACATGATCGAGGTATAAAATGGAAGAGGGGTTTTAAAAGGGGGTATAAAAAAGGGTCTTGAGGATATCTCTCCAAAAGAGAACCCGCAATAATGGATTCAAATTGGATAAGTTTAGATTTAAAAAAGGTATAGGAAAATATTGGTTTAAAAAGGGTAGTTGATGAGGGGAAAAAGTCTCCTAGTAGGGTCATTGGGCCTTGGGTAGTTTCAAATTTAGGTTGGATAAATTCATGAGTGGGGGGTTGGATTTGGGACTCGCACTTGAGTTAATAGAATCTTCAAAGTTTATTTCTTGGGTAGAATTGAAAATTAGGTTGGGCAATTTCGTTAGTGGGATGGATTGTGAAGGACCTGCCTAGTATGGGCCAACAGGCCTGCTGCAGTGTTCCTCCTTTTTATGTTCTTATAATGATAGTAAAAATACTAATAATAATAATACAAATACTAATAATAATTATTATATATTTTATTTATTTTGCAGGTCATCATGACACCTGAGGCTGGCTCTTTTTGTGAGTGAGGGGGGGTCAGACTTAAATAAACATGACTTCATTGCCCCGTTGTCACACCACCCCTCTCAGCCTATATATACTTTCATTATAATCCCCCGTTTGTTAGAAGTCATCAAACCCCTGATCTAACATTTGCTATCATATATACCCCAGTTTTTTTTTAATGTCTATTTAATAAATTTTGGGAAAACCAGCAAAGACCACCCAAAAAAACTATTACTAGTAAAGGTAAGTTTATTGTTATAGTTATGGGAAAAAAAGGTGACCACTAACACTTCTTAGTTTAAACTATTATTATAACTCACGCAGGACCCATTAATACCATTAGCAACAACACGTCAATGTTTTTCACAAAATCAATCTAAAATTTAAAATCTCTATAATTGATGAAACTGGGGACGTGCAACATCTGGGCATCTTTTTAGATGTTTCGCCATCCAGTGGTTTTTAAAACAAATTCTAGCACGGTGATCTTCACACCAACTCCAAGACTGAGAAAATCATCACCACATTTTTTTTTTATAGTTCTACTTTTTTTCAAATTAAATTTTTTGAAAATTTTTGGATGGTCAAGCGTCTACAATAAAAAAAAAAAGCATCTCTAATTTTCCCCCTTGTCGGGGTTTTTTTACCATTCTTGGGGCAATACTTTTAAAAATAATAATAATAATAATAATAATAATAATAATAATAATAATAATAATAGAGTAATATATTTTATTTTTTTTTCAGGGGATCCCCACATCTGGTTTTTTTCAATACTTCGGGGGTCCCGCCACTATTCTGGCTTGTAGTGGCCCCAAATCACTGTTACAAATCTGAAGGTTCTGTAAAAATTAATACAGTGACTACACTAAAAACAAAATTTTAAATAAATTTTTAAGGGAAATCTTTACTCATTATTTTAAAAAACCCCAAAAACTGTGTTTTGGGGAAAGCAACGTAAGGGGCAACCTTCACACTCACTGCAACAATCTTCTTCTCAAGAACCTCAGTGCGTACTCTAAAAAAAATTTTCTGATAAATGCAATTTACTACAACACAAGAGGCCCCACTGGAGAGAAACATTATCAATTAGTGTGTCTTTAAAAAAATTTTTTCAAAAAAGTCACATTTAGTACGTCACATAAAATTCATACTGGGGGGGGAAACCTATCAGTGCAGTGTGTCCCAAAAAAATTTTTTCAAAAAAACTGAGTTAACCCCCACATAAGAATTCATACAGGGAAAACCATATCAGTGTTCAGTGTGTCCGAAAAAAATTTTCCCCAAAAAAACCGAGTTAGTACAACACATAAGAACTCATACTGGAGAGAAACCCCATCCGTGTTCAGTGTGTCCGGGGAAAATTTTTCTCAAAAGTCATTAGTACAACACATAAGAACTTTTTTTGGGGGGAAACCATATCCGTGTTCAGTGTGTCTGAAAACTTTTCTCAAAAAAAAAAATTTAGTAAAAAACCCTGAGAATCCTTTTAGGAGATAAACCATATCAGTGTTTGAATGTATGAATAACTTTTCTCAAAAAAACATTAGTAAATCACATGAGAACTCCTACGGGGGGAAAAACCGTATCAGTGTTCAGTGTGTCCGAAAAAAATTTTTTCAAAAGTCCCCAGTTGTACAACCCCCAAAAACTCATACTGGGAAGCCATATCCGTGTTCAGTGTGCTGGAAAAATTTTTTCCAAAAAAAACATTTAGTAAATCACATGAGAACTCATACAGGAGAGAAACCATATCAGTGTTTAGAATGTTGAATAACTTTTTCCGAAAATCAACATTAGTAAAAAAACATGAGAACTCATACTGGGAAGAAACCGTATCAGTGTTCAATTTTAAAACTGGAAAGACTTTTCTCAAAAAAAAAAATTTAGTAAATCATATGAGGGGAATCAAAGGGAGAGAAACCATATTAGTTTTTTGTGTGTCAAAAAAACCCAGAGTCTGGCTTAGTAAGTCCCCAAAAACTCATATATCATTAAAAAAAAAATATATCAATATTCTTGTCTGGTTTACTAAAAATGACAACCTAAATTATGACTTGTCTGTTTTGCATGCTGCTGGTGATATTTTTAAATAAACAATCCATTAATTTACCCCCAGTTTTCTTTTCCCCAAAAACACCTTGATGGCCTTCCTGAATGTCACTTTTAAGATAAGTTTTTTTTTTGTGTGTCACCCCGGGTTTCAATTTCCCCGCTGCGGTGCGCATCTGGAACATTCTGTCTCTGTGCACCGGGAAATTCCCTCAGTAATATGTCTTATCATGTCCTCCCTTTTTCTCCTGTCCTCCAATGTCGTCAGGTCGATTTTTTTTAACCGCAAACCTTTTTACTTTCCTAGTTTCTTTATGTGCTTGGCTAGGTGTAGGTTCCAAACTGGTGCTGCATACTCCAGTATGTCCCGGGGCAAAAACATTCAGGTGTGTGCTGATAATCCTTTATTTAGATACAACATAGCGAATGCTCCTAGCTACAAAAAAAACAAATTACAGAAATTAGGATGCACAGATAACCCACATTGTACCTTCTACTCCTAATATATTATTAATTGTACACTGTATGGACGGAAACCCCATAGTGTGTACCATTCCGCTACTGGTGTTCCGACGAGTTAGTCTAGATAACAGAGATAAAAAATGGTGGCAGCGGTGTTCAGTGTACATTCAACTCTTCCCTCAACGCCGATTGGCGAGACCCCCCTTTTGCCTTGTAGGGCCCAATTAAAAAACCTACGAAATCTTTTTTTTCTCTGCCTAGCCCAAACCCCATGACACCGATAACACCACCGGTATATTTAAAACGGACCACACAGCTTGTCTTCCAGCGATACGTGAAAACCCTTTCCCCCAAAATAGGTTCACGTCTGACCAATGCCCACGCTAAGGAAAAAAAAGGGGAACAAGGTTGAAAAATTTTGTTTTTTAACCCGACCCAGACCCCTGGTATGCATAAACTTGTCCCCAAGTTTCCCCGGCCCCCTTCCGTGTCCTACGACAGCTCCACGGCAATAAGTTCGAGGGGAGGGGGATAGCTAGGGGGAATATCAGAGCTCACCTTGACCACATGAAGTATATTGATCATGTGCAAGCTGAAGCAGAGCTGGAATCGGGCATTAAACCAAAAATCAGACTCAAACTAGTGACAACCTGTCTAGTTCTTCACCCGCTACCACTACGACAGATGACAGTCCTGTGGGCCCATACTTATGGCCTGAGACCCAGGACAGCAGTACATTTTTGTGATTTTCCCCAAACCACTGACTTTCCGACTCCCCCCGCTTTGCTACGCTAATTGTTTGCTTGCAGAAATGGGGATTAATGGCATACAAATTAGTAAATAATGGAGTCAGGGGGACAACACCATGTAAATATGTAAAATTTATTCTAGCAGGGGCCCGTAGTATAATGAAATCCATGGAAATAATGTTATTTGTGATGTATTTGTGTGTCTTGTAAAGCCTGAATAAAAAAGGAAAAGGGGAGTATCGCCCTTTTTTGTTAAATGTCACACCTTTTGGGAAAAGCTACTGTCAGTCATTGTTTTTAGATGTGAGGATGGTCCGGGGCAAGGTGTGCAGCCCCAATTGATGTCTGGCCCTGTGGACAACCCTTAGTTCCTGTGCCAACATCGGCTTGTTCTGTCCTCCCCCCCAGCTGGCGGGAAGGCCGATTTTTTTTTCCCCCCCTCCAAGTGGGAGAGTTTTCCGGGGTTTCACCCCGGAATATTCTGATTGTAAATGTCAGGTACCCCGGGAACCAGTTTCCCTGGGTACTTTTGTTTTCGTTTACAGGCGGCAGTATTGTCGTGCCCCGAAGACACGCGGGGGGCCGAGCTGGGGGTAAACAACCTAAAATTGAGGCTCTTTTAAAATGTGCGGCACTACGGTGCTGCCATTATAAACGTATCAAGGGGGCTGAACAGCCATGTTTCTTCCCCCCTCTTTGGGGCCACTTCACGAAACAGGTCCTACCTATCTGGCTTCCGGTCTCCTCACATACCCTGTACCCCCCCTGTACACTTTCCCCCTTCCAAAAACCCAAACCCCGTCTGGCCGTATCACTTCCCTTTAACAAGTCTGGGATATGAGAAATAAAGTTTTTTTTTTTTTCTGGACAATTTTTTTAAAAGATTTTAAAAAAGGAGGGTGGAAGGCTGAGGTCGCTTTGGGGTTTTTTAATATTTGGGGTTATTCATTTTGGGGAAAAATAAACCCCAAAACACACCCCCACCCTTTTAATTGTCCGAGAACAAAGGGGGTCGGGTGAGGGAGTTTTTACCCCCGGGATGGGGAAGGTGTGACAAAAAGGGTTCCCCCAAGCACCCACTGGGGCCCCATTTTTTTTCCACTGGGACACTGACCATGTAGACCCATTCTTCACTACTGGGGCCACCAGCCATTTTCACCAATTTGAAGGCGCTAGAATTTATGTGTACTAGTCGTCAATAACCCCGCGTAAAACCCTACTAGTACGTCAATAACCCCAGCGCCGAAGCCCCACTAGTACGTCAATAACCCCAGGGGTAAGCCATACTGACGTCAATAACCCTTTGGGGAAAAAACCCCTTTTCACTGCCAGGATGGAAATGAGTTAGAAGTGTGGGGGAAGCCGGACTATGAAGTGAGGGGGGGACGGGGTTTGAAAAAAGGGGACAAGTGAGGGGGGAAACCGGAGTTTTTAACAGAAAATTTACTAGTAACCAGTGGTGATTTCAGAGTAGCTACTAGGGGGTTGCTAGGTGTCTGATAGGATCAGTGGTTTCTTTTTAATAAAAAAAAAGAAAAAAAAAAAATTTCTGTTGTGAAATGATAAAAGTGAAAAATATGGCTGGCATCAAAAGGGGTTAGGCTGCCATAATATTTATATTATTTTGATTTTTTAAAGAAGGAAATCAGTCATGGGGTCTGGAAAAGGTGAATGAGGTGATAGCTCCCTGGAAAGTGAAAGCCCAACAGTGGCCATCATACCAGAAACGAAGTGCCACTGTCGCCGCTTTCAACCCCACATCTCCAAAACAAAACAGTGGCGCACAGCTTTTATAGTGGCTCTATTAAGTGGCGATATTCATACTAATCCCCGGGCCTCAATCTATGGTACA
>WNWK01041395.1:0-16468 GCA_009830355.1 Cherax destructor | reverse complement strand
TCCCCTGGGTTTCCTCAAATTATTAATCTCATAAAACTTTTCTTATTTTCAACAAATTTGTTGATAACATCTCACCACTCTCTCATTTGCTCTCTTTTACATTGCTTCACCACTCTCTTAACCTCTCTTTTTCTCTCCATATCTTTTCCCTCCTTGCATCACTTCTACTTTGTAAAAACCTCCCCTTATGCTAATTTTTTCTCCTTACTACTCTTTACATCATCATTCCACCAATCGCTATTGTTCCCTCCACCCACTCGCCTGTAACCACAAACTTCTGCTGAACACTCTAACACTTTTTTAAATCTACCTCATACATCTTACCCCATTGCCTACACTCTCACTGCCCATCTATCCTCCAATAGTTGTTTATATCTTCCCCTAACTGCCTCCTTTACCAAAACAAACAAACAAACAAATTTTATTTCATTGCAGATTGCAGATTACATGGGTATCGGTAGTTACAATGTAAATTGAGTGCAAGGAGAGCCCTGCATGCCATGGCATTGGGGGCAGCTTATTCTAGTCCTTAAAAATATTGTACTTAATATTAGAGAAAATTATTGAGTTTATACTAGTTAAAAATTATTTTCAAAATTGATATGATGAAATTTTACTTTTTAAAATTATTATATAATGATATTAGATATTAGATTGTTACAGGTGTTAAGATTCTTGAATGATAATATGGAATTGAGATTATCTTAAGGAAAATAACATTGAGCATTTTGACATTAACTTATAATATGAGTAGGGGAAACATAATAGTAACATATTTTTAAAAATTGAGATTATCGTATAGGAAAGTAATAATGAGCTTTTTTCAAAGTATTTTTATATATGATCATTTAGTTTTGGGTGAGTAGGTGGTTTTGAGTTGAATCTTAAATTGATTTTCAGACAAGATTATCTTAATATTTACTGGTAATGAATTCCAGATTCTGGGGCCCTTTATGTGCATAGAATTTTTACATAGGTTGATATGAACACGGGGTATATCAAAAAGTGATCTTTTGTCTGTGTTGTGGTCATGGGTCCTATTAAAGTTGGTGAGGAGAGTTTTGAGCAGAGGGTTTATATTAGAGTGTAAGTTTTATATATGTAGTAGGGACAAGGAGTAAGTATGAATGTTCTTTACGGTGACTAGTTTGAGACTTTTGAATATTGGTGGAGTATGCTGTCTAGAGTGTGAATTTGTTATCATTCTGACTGCGGCCTTTTGTTGTGTTATGAGTGGTCTAAGGTGATTTACGTTGTTGATCCCCATGCACAGATTCCATAGGTGAGATACGGGACATAAGTGAATGATATAGTGCTAGGAGAGCTGATTGAGGTGACATAATAGCGTATCTTTGATAATATGCCTACTGTCTTGAGATTTTCTTGGAAATTTTTGTATATGCGTTTGAATTTAAGGCTACTGTCATAAACCTTCACCTCTCTCTTACTTACTGCTTCTATTTTCCTTGTATCCCATCTCCTTACTCCCACTTAGCTATAACTAAAAAGTGATCTGATATATCTGTGGCCCTCTATAAACATATCATCCTGAAATCTACTCAACAGTCTTTTTTCTACCTTACGTAGTCCAACAACTACTGTCATTACGCCCTACATCATATCTTGTATACTTATTTATCCTCTTTTTCTTAAAATATGTATTACGAACCAAACCCCCTTTCTTTTCAAAGCCCCAATAAAGGGGTTTCCCATTTACCCCGGCCCCCAAACTTCTTTACCACCCCTCTCATGTTTACCCCTTTTTACATTTGGGGCCCCCTTCCCCACAATTTTTTTAAATTTTGGTTCAAAAGTTCTATCTTAAAAATCCCCCAAAATCTCTCCTCCCTCCCCCTCTTTCCGGGCTTTTAATTTATTATGCCCCACCTTTTCGCACCCAAAACCCTTTTTTTTTAACCCCTTTAATCCTTGAATTTACACATTTATTTTCCCCTCTTCTCCTTAAAACGCCTTTCCCCAACATTAATTGTACTTTTCCCCTTTTTTAAAACCCCTCCCCCGGATACTCCTGACTTAATCCCTTTATTTCTTCCCCAAAACCCGCCTCCCCCTTTTGGCTTTGTTTGGGTTTTGGGCCGGGAATCCAACTTTTTTTTCATTAAAACTTGAAATTTCATCTCTTTCTTATCACCCGGCCTACCCCAGGAACTTAAAACAAAGTTTTTAAAAAATTTCTTCTTCTCTTTTTTTGGTAAATGGGGCGGGGAGAAGGGGTTACTGGCCCATTGTTCGGGCTTTTTATAAAAAAAGAAAAAAAATGAAAAAAAAATAAGATTAAATAAAATGAAAAAAAAAAAAAAAAGAATTTAAAAAACATTAAATTTAAAAAAAAAAACGGGGGTACCTCAAAATTTCATGGTCCCCAAAAACGTCCTTTTAAAGGGGGATTTTTTTAAAAGCTTTTGTAGGAAAAATTTTTGGGGGGGTAAAAAGGGTAGTCTATTTTTTCTTATTCCTTTATGGGGATAAATTGGTTTTTGGGAATGGCCGAACGGGGTTCCAACGAAAAAAAAAATCGAATCCAGGTCCCTTATAAAAAAATGACAAAAAAACAAAAAAAAACCTTAATAAAAGTTTTAAAAAAAATATAACCCCCAACCTTTTTAGGGGGTTTTTTCTACTTGAATGTTTTCACCAAGGGGGTTTGACGACGGGGGTTCCCCGGGTTTTGTGAAAATTTGTTGGGGAAGCTGTTCAAGTTGCCATTCCAACGAAATTTTCTTCCTTAAAAAAAATGTCACGTAAAGGAAATCTATTTCCTTCCCCCAAAAAAAACCTTTAAAAACATTCAATTTTAAAAACTTTCTAAATGTTCGTGGTTTTGGGGATGGCGAAAAATGAGGGAACTTGGTAATTTTCGCCTCCCCTTCCCGGGGCCTTTTAAAACGGGAGAAACAGCTGGTAGGCAAAATGTGAGAGAATGGGTTTTGTGGGGGGTGTGCCGGGATAAAAAAACCCAAAGGGCCCCCATTTTATAAGAGGGAAAAAACCCCACCGTGTTTTTTTGGGTTTTAAAAAAGGGGACTTTTCAAATTATTTTTGTATGGGTATTTATCTTGTATTCTCGTTTTCTTAGTCTCATTTGATAGAAAAGGATGATATTTACAGGCAAAAGAGATAATTTTTACTGGTTTAAAAGGGAAAATAGTACCCCTTTAAACTGAGAAGGAAAGTAGCAAAAAAAGTTCGATTTTTGCAGATGTTCAAGAGTAAACAAATCACGCCATGCGTCCAATACACATCAACTGGGTAGTCTAATATTTTGCACAAGTGCGCTGATATTATTTATACCATTTTTACAATGATGCATTGTATACATCAAAAAATTTTTTTTTGTGGGAATAAAAAATTTAAAATGGAAAGCAAAAGTAATTTAAAAAAGGGCCCGGGGACGTGACCAAGAACAGATAAAATGTTATTTGAGTGCCAGGGAAAGCTATCTCATTTATTCTGGCCCCTATTTTAAAATTAAAGGCCTTCACATGGGGCCAAACACTCCAGTCACCCATTCCTTGAAAATCCCCTGTAGTGACCCATGCCTTGGTGTTAGCCTTCCAATGCACACACAAATTATTTTGTCAACACTGTGATTCTTAAAGGGGTCTGGGTTTTTAAAATTTTACACCAGAAAGGGCCACTTTAAAATCACCACTGGCTTTGGGCCACATAAAAGAGTTAGCCGGGTTTTTCCCAAAGGTTGTGTCCTGGCTGTGCCTTTTCCTCCTGAGAAAGGGGCCCTTTTGGGGCATTTTTTTCCCAAAAAACGGGCCCCTTGTTTCATCCCCAGTTAAACACTTGTTGGGGGGAATTGTTAAGCCTCTACAACCCCCCTAAAATTTTTGCAAAAATTTTCAGCTGCACGTTTGCCCGGGGCTGGCCCCCCAAACCATGTTTTTTAAACACGTGTAGGGCCACCCCGTTTTTAAACCTGTCAAACCACCCTTTGCTGGCCTTAAAATCATTTGCCCCACCACTTTCCCAGGGAAAGGGCCTTGACAAGATCTGCGTGCAACTTCCTTGCCTTTCACAAATTATTGCCAGGGAAATACTATCACCCGCCCTCTGTTTTTCATGGATCCACAAACAACAACTTCCCCCAACCCCTCATCCACTTTTTTGATCTATTTTTTTTAACATATAAACCCCTTTTGCAACTTTAAATTTCCCCTTGATCTCATTTCTTTTGCCAGGATAGAGCTGAAAAGTAGATGGGGTTTTGTTGTACACCCTGGCAAGATAAACCGGGCGTCCCACTCCATTTTTTCTATAATCTTTTTCTTCAGTTCGATGGTGTTCCTCACTTTCTTTACCACAGGGGTGCCACTGGGAAGCTTCTTTGGACCCATGGTACTTTTTTCCCCTGACAATCAAAAAAAACCCCCAAAAAAAACACCAAATGTAGTGTGAATGTTTAAAAAGAGCGCGGGGTAAGGGGTTTCTCTCAAGGGAAACAACGTTTCACTGGCGGCGTCTCCGGCCCGCAGGCGGGGAGCAGGCAGACAGGCCCCAAATCTTTTTTCCCCGAGCCTTTTTACAAATTCTCGAAATCGAAAAAGCTACGAAACACGATTTTTCGAAAAAAAAACCTTACAAAACCCTGGGGGGTCCACTGTGACTAAAACATAGGGGTTTGGGGAAAAAGGGCTCAAAGTGGGCGGGCTGATGCATAAATGTCATCGTCTGCTATCTTTGCAAACAAAAATTCCGTTAGTTTTCACCCAAATTTTTTAAAATTTTGGTTTTTTATGGGGGGAAAAAAGATTTTCATCATTTCATAAGAATTTTTTTTTTTTTCCCCAAAACGGTTAATGAAAAAAAAATTAAAAAAAGTTTTCATGAACAAAAAAAAAAATCATCCATGTACAAAAAAAATTTTCATGAACAAAAAAAAAAACATTTATAAATACAAATAAAAAAAAAAAAAAAAAAAGGTTAATTAACAAGTAAAAATATAAAAAAAAATTATTGCCCGAATAAAAAAAAATGGGCTGATAAACAAGAAATAACAACAACAAACAAAAAGGGACCCCGAGTATCTAAAAATTTCTTTTCCAGGCCGCTCAAGTGCCTTTAAACCAACGGGATTTCCCCCCTTAAAAAAAAAATGCCCAAGTAGGTTATCCTTTTTCAGCCCCTCAAAAATAAAACACAAAAACTTTAAATTATTATACTTACATAATTGTTGACTTCCGTGGGTGACGAAAACCGGGGGGTCCATTTTTCCCTCCTCATTTAAAGATGGGTTCCGTTCTTTTAAACACTTTTCAATTTGACACTAAGTAAGGGCTTTCCCTAATTGGAGTGGGTTTGTTCCCCATCTTTTATGTTGTTTTTAAAGTCACATTTGCACCATTTATAAGATTTCCGGGATACTTTTAAATGTTTATAATTAGGTACTGTACAGTGGGCCCCGTTAAGAAATTATCCCAGAATTCTCAATTTTGCCAAATTTTTTTAACAAATTTATTTTTTTAAAAAATAATGTCAAAATTTGGTTTTGCCCCAAATATTAAAGCAATTCAAAAATTTTAAAAATTAAAGATTTTTCCCGGGTTCTTGGGGGGGCCACTGTACAGTGGTCCCAGTTTGCTAACCCTAAATCTACAATTTTGGGAAGGAATTTTAAAAATTTTGGGAAATGTATTTTGGGGTTTTTAAAAACAACCCCGGACATTTTTTCCCGGGGGTAAATTTGTTCGAAAAAATTTTCTTTGGAAACCCTTTTGGAAATGAAGTTTTTCAATACTGGGGGGCCACTTACTGTAATAAACAGAATAAGAGGAAATCAGCTCTAATATACATTATTTAGGTATGCATACTGGTCAGAGAGCCCGTCTAAGTCCGAGTTCTCGGTAAACGAGTACGTTGCTAAGTAAGGAGAGGCTGTACTTTCAAAAATAAAAAATACATATAAAATAAAAGGATACCTGTGGTATACCTGGGGAATACCTAATGTATACCTGGAGTATACCTGTGGTATATCTGGACTATCCCTGGGGTATACCTCGATAACTGGAGTATACAAGAAGTATATTTAAAGGATACCTGGAAGATACCTAGACCATACCAGGAATATACCTGCACTATACCTAGAGCATACCTGGATTAAACCTGGAGAATACCTAGAATATATCAGGCGTATACCTGGAATATACCTCGAGGATACCTACATTATACCTGGAGTATTCCTACAATATTCCTGGAGCATACCTTAGGAATATTTGAAGTATGCCTAGAGGATACCTGGAGTATACCTAGAGTATGCCTGGAGTATACCTACCTGGAGTTTAAATATTTAAATATTTTTCATTTTATTTAATCTTATTTTTCTTCATTTTTTTCTCTTATATAATATTTTTTTTATTTTATTAAAAAGTTGGTTGATGTTCGTACGTTGGTTTAGGTGCGGGCGGCAGTAACAGTCTGGTTGACCAGGTCCTGATCCACCACCACCAGGCCTGGTCACGGACCAGGCCCTGGGGGGGTGGGGCCATTAACCACTGGAACATCCTTCAGGTATACTCTAGGTATACTCCAGGTATTCTCAATGTATACCCCAGGTATACTCGAGATATATTCCAGGTATCCTCCAGATATACTCCAGGTATATTCCAGATATTTTCTTGGTATACTGTAGGTATACTTCAGATATACTCCAGATTTACACTAGGTATACTCCAGGTGATGAGGGTATCAAACGATTTAAATAAAGTAAAATTGGATATCACATTGGAGAGAGGGATTATGGAAGAAGTAAATGTTTTCAGATATTTGGGAGTTGACGTGTCAGCGGATGGGTTTATGAAGGATGAGGTTAACCATAGAATTGATGAAGGAAAAAAGGTGAGTGGTGCGTTGAGGTATCTGTGGAGACAAAAAACGTTATCCATGGAGGCAAAGAAGGGAATGTATGAAAGTATAGTGGTACCAACACTCTTATATGGGTGTGAAGCATGGGTTGCAAATGCTGCAGCGAGGAGGAGGCTGGAGGCAGTGGAGATGTCCTGTTTAAGGGCAATGTGTGGTGTAAATATTATGCAGAAAATTTGGAATGTGGAAATTAGGAGAAGGTGTGGAGTTACTAAAAGTATTTGTCAGAGGGCTGAAGAGGGGTTGTTGAGGTGGTTTGGTCATTTAGAGAGAATGGATCAAAGTAGAATGACTTGGAGAGCGTATAAATCTGTAGGGGAAGGAAGGCGGGGTAGGGGTCGTCCTAGAAAAGGTTGGAGGGAGGGGTAAAGGAGGTTTTGTGGGCGAGGGGCTTGGACTTCCAGCAAGCATGTGTGAGCGTGTTAGATAGGAGTGAATGGAGACGAATGGTTTTTGGGACATGACGATCTGTTGGAGTGTGAGCAGGGTAACATTTTGTGAAGGGATTCAGGGAAACCAGTTAATTGATTTAGTTGGACTTGAGTCCTGGAAATGGGAAGTACAATGCCTGCACTTTAAAGGAGGGGTCTGGGATAGTGACAGCTGGGAGGGACTATTCTCAGCTGTCGTATCTGAGCGCCTCTGCAAAGACAGTGATTATGTATGAGTGTGGTGAAAGTGTTGAATGATGATGAAAGTATTTTCTTTTCTGGGATTTTCTTTCTTTTTGGGTCACCCTGCCTCGGTGGGAGACGACTGACTTGTTGAAAAAAAAAAAAATACTCCAGGTATAATCTAGGTATACTCCAGGTATAATCTAGGTATACTCCAGGTATAATCTAGGTATACTCTATACCCAAGGATACTCTGGTATTCTCTAGGTATACTCTAGGTATACTCCATGTTTACTGAGTATACTCCAGGTATACTCTAGGTATATTCCAGGTTTACTCTAGGTATACTTTAGGCTTACTCAAGGTATACTCCTGGTATACTACAGGTTTACTGTAGGTATTCTCTAGGTATGATCCAGGTATAACCTAGGTATCATCTAGGTATCGTCAGGTATTCTCTATGTATTAGTGCCCAGAAAAAAAGACATTCCCCATACCCCCAATACCACCAATCCAACGACATTCATCTTTGCAAATACAGTGGAACCCCGGTTAACGAACACCCCGGAAATCGTGCAATTATGTAAGTATAATATTGTAAGTGCTTGTGGAAGTGTATTTTTGGGGGTCTGAAATAGACTAACCTAAATTACATTTTTTCTTAAGGAAGTAAATTCGTTTGGTAATGGCACTTGAGCAGGCTTCTGTAATGAATTTTTTTTGTTAACCGGGGTTCCACTGTATACAGGGTCTAAAGCCAGCAACAAACAACAAGATACCTACATTCCTGGACTGCTTACAGAGTCAAATGCAATGTTTGCGGCTTTCACAGAGACCCACATAAAGGATCACTTGGACAATGAAATATGGATCCCTGGCTACAACCTATACAGATGTGACAGAGTGAACAGGCAAAAATGGGGGGGTTGGCCTGTACAGTGGTCCCTCGGTTTTCGTGCATCTCCAAACTCGAACATTTATGTAAGAGTATTTTCGTAAGTGCTGTTGCAAGTGTATTTTTGGGGGTCTGAAATAGACTAACCTACGTGACATTATTTCTTAAGGAAGTAAATTCGTTCAGTAATGGCACTTGAGCAGCATTCTGGAACGAATTTTCGGCGAAAACCGAGGGATCACTGTACGTCAAATGCCCTGGTGCATAAGCCGTACTAGTATGTCAAAAACCCTGAAAGGGTTAAGAATTATAATTTATTTTAGTCTTCATTCGCAGGTTTTTGTTTGATTTTTTTGGTCATTTTTTTTTGGATATAATTTTTTTTTAAATTTAATGTTTTTTTTTTAAATTCTTTTTTATTTATTTTTCATTTTATTTAATCTTATTTTTCTTCATTTTTTTTCTCTTTTATATATTTTTTTTTATTAAAAAGTTAGTTGATGTTTGTACGTTGGTTTAGGTGTTGCCGGCAGTAACAGTCTGGTTGACCAGGTCCTGATCCACCACCTCCACCAGGCCTGGTCACTGACCAGGCCCCGGGGGGGTGGGGCCGTTGACCCCTGGAACACCCTTCAGGTATACTCTAGGTATATTCCAGGTATCCTCTAGATATACTCTATACTCCAAGGATACTCTTGGTATTCTCTAGGAAAACTCCATGTTTACTCTATGTATACTCTAGGTATTCTCCAGGTATGCTCTTCGTATACTCCATGTTTACTGAGTATACTCCAGGTTTACTCTAGGTATACTTTACGTTTACTCTAGGCATACTTTAGGCTTACTCTAGGTATACTCCTGGTATACTCCAGGTTTACTGTAGGTATTCTCTGGGTATAATCCAGGTATAACCTAGGTATCATCTAGGTATCCTCCAGGTATTCTCTAGGTATTAGTGCCAGGAAAAAAAGACCCCCCCAAATACCACCAATCCAACGACATTCATCTTTGCAAATATACAGGGTCTAAAGCCAGCAACAAACAACAAGATACCTACATCCATGGACTGCTTACAGAGTCAAATGCAATGTTTGCGGCTTTCACAGAGACCCACATAAAGGATCACTTGGACAATCAAATATGGATCCCTGGCTACAACGTGTACAGATGTGACAGAGTGAACAGGCAAAAGGGGGGGGGGGATGGGTTAGCCTGTATATCACAGAGTCACTTATATGCTTAGAACTACTAAATGCCTCAAATGATGTAGTTGAAGTTTTAGCAGTAAAGATCGTGAATCAAAACCTGGTCATCGTGGTTGTATACAAGCCTCCGGATGCAACGTCCCAACAATTCCAGGAACAGCTTCTGAAAATTGACCACTGTCTGGAAAACCTTCCAGCCGCTGCCCCCAACATCTTGCTCCTGGGGGACTTCAACCTAAGGCACCTAAAATGGAGGAATATTGCAAATAATGTGGTAGCAGAGATAACACCAGGAGGCAGCTCAGATGAAAACTCGCACACACACGAGCTTTTAAATCTCTGCACCAAATTTACCTTAAACCAGCAAATAATAGAGCCTACAAGATTGGAGAATACGCTGGACCTCATCTTCACTAACAATGATGATCTGATACGAAATGTCATTATATCAAAAACGATATACAGTGGACCCTCGCCATTCGAATTTAATCCGTTCCAGGAGCTTGTTCTTAACGTGAAATGTTCGAAAGGCGATTTAATTTTTCCCATAAGAAATAATGGAAATACAATTAATCCGTTCCAGAAATCCAAAAATATATAAAAAATAATTTATTTTAATAAAATTAAGCTTCTACATAGACAAAAACATTAAATACTACAGTGCTGTACTACTAAAAGTATTAGTAAATAAATGCAAGTCTTTTTACTTACCATTCTTGAAGATTGTTGATGGCATATGGAAGAGAGGGAGGAGGAGTGAGGGAGGGAGGGGTTAGTGTTTGGAAGGGGAATCCCCTTCCAGAAGGACTTCAGGTACCAAAGCCCTATCTGGGGTTACTTCTTTTCTTTGTCTTTTAATCCCACTAGGACAAGCTTGGGAGTCACTGGACACTTTAACAAAATAACTGTCCACAGTCCTCTGTTTCTGGTGCCTTTTCAACATGTTCCTGAAGAAGGACATTGTTTGGTCACTGAACATGCTGCTGTTATGGCTTGTTTGAGCTTGCTCAGGTTGGTATTTTTCAACAAAACATTGCAATCTATTCCACATTGTACACATCTCCTTAATCTCTGAAGAAGGCACCTTCTTCAGCCCCTCTTCCTCCTCCTTCTCCCATGAATCAATAGCCTCAAATCTGGTCTGATGCTCTTCCATTTCCAGCTCTTGCAGCTCTTGAGTTGTTAGCTCTACCCTGTGGCCCTGCACTAACTCTTCCACATCATCGCCACTCACCTCCAACCCCATGGACTTGCCCAATTCCACAATACAGTCCACAACAGGCACAGGGTCGGCAGGGTCAGGGTCAGCCTCAAACCCTTCAAAATCCCTCTGTTGGACACAACCTGGCCACAATGGTCTCCAAGCAGAGTTCAAAGTCCTTGAAGTCACTCCCTCCCAAGCCTTGCCTATAAGGCCTATGCAGCTGTAGATATTGAAATGATTCTTCCAGAACTCTCTAAGGGTCAATTCACTGTCCGAGGTCATTTCAAAGCACTTTTCAAACACTGCTTTTGTGTAGAGTTTTTTGAAGTTACAGATGACCTGCTGGTCCATGGGCTGGAGGAGAGGAGTGGTGTTAGGAGGCAAGAACTTCAGTTTTATGAATTTGAAGTCTTCACACAGTAGGTCTTCCATGTTTTGAGGATGTGACGGAGCATTGTCCAGCAACAGGAGGCACTTTTTGTCCAAACCCTTTTCCTGTAGGTATTTTCTCACACTGGGGCCAAACACTTCATGGATCCAGTCACTGAAAAGGTGCTTTGTGACCCATGCATTCTGACTAGCTCTCCACAAGACACACAATCTACTTTTGACGACATTGTGTCTCTTGAACACTCTGGGATTTTCTGAGTGATACACAAGTAAAGGCTTTAATTTAAAATCCCCACTAGCATTACTACACATCATGAGAGTTAGCCTGTCTTTCATAGGCTTGTGTTCTGGCAGTGCCTTTTCTTCCTGAGTAATGTAGGTCCTGTTGGGCATTTTCTTCCAAAACAGGCCTGTTTCGTCACAATTGAACACTTGTTCAGGTTTCAATTTTTCAGTCTTTATGTAGTCCTGAAACTCGTTTATGAATTTTTCAGCTGCATGTTTGTCTGAACTGGCAGCCTCACCATGCCTTACCACATTATGTATGCCACTACGATTTTTAAATCTCTCAAACCAGCCTTTGCTGGCTTTAAATTCACTACCATTACAATCAGCACTGGTTGCAGGCATTTTCTTTAAAGATCGGCATGCAAGTTCCTTGCCTTTTCACAAATAATTGATTCAGACACACTATCACCCGCTAACTCTTTATCCTTGATCCACACCAGCAACAACGTCTCAATCTTTTCGATTATTTGTGGTCTGTTTTTGGCTCGCACAGTAACACCTTTTGCAACATCAGCTTGCTTAATTTCTTCCTTCTTAAGCAGGATAGAAGCGATAGTTGACCTGTTTTTGCCATATATCCTGGCAAGATCACACAATCGCACACCACTCTCGTATTTTTGTATTATTTCCTTCTTCATTTCTACGGTGTTTCTCACTTTTATCAGCCCAGGGGTACCATTTGGAACTTTCTTGGGACCCATGGTAGCTTATTTCACAGTCGCACTTAATGAACAAACTCCAAAAAATTATAATTAAGTGTGAAATGTCTGGAGAAGCATGCAGGGTATTGTTCTCTTGAGTGTAAACAATGCGGGACTGGCTCTCCACGCCTGCGCTGTGAGGCACCCAAGCGCCTGGGCCGACAGGTCACGAACGTATTCGTTCGACTCGCGATAATTTGTTCGCATGACGATATCAATTTTTGTACTAATGACGATTTGCTCGACTGCCGAGCCGTTCGAATAGTGGAGGTCCACTGTATTCAGATCACAACATAATAGAGGTCCAGACATGTATGAGGGGGGCCGCAGATCGACAAAATGTGATGAGTCGCGAGGAGCCTTCTCCAATTTCAACTTCAATAACAAAACATAAGGTGGGACCAAGTAAACCAAGTCCTAAATGATATAAACTGGGAAGATAGCCTAAGCATCACGGATCCTAACCTATGTCTAGAACAAATTAACTCTGCGGCACTTGAGGTTTGCTCAAGGCAAATTCCCTTAAGGAAAAGGAGGAGAAGATGTAAACTAGAAAGAGAGAGGCGCTCCCTATACAGCTGAAGGCAAAGAATAACAGAGCGGCTACAAGAGGCCAATATATCTGAAATACGTAGGGAGACACTAGTCAGAGAAATAGCAAACATCGAATTAACACTTAAGGAATCCTACAGGAATCAAGAAACGCGGGAAGAACTAAAAGCCATAAACGAAATTGAAAGAAACCCAAAGTATTTCTTTTCTTATGCAAAGTCAAAGTCCAGAACACCAACCAGTATTGGGCCCCTACTTAAACGGGATGGGTCCTACACAGATGACAGCAAGGAAATGAGTGAGTTACTTAAGTCCCAGTATGACTCAGTTTTTAGCAAGCCACTAACCAGACTGAAAATCGAAGACCTAAAAGAAATTTTTATGAGAGTGCCACAGAACTTGACTGACGCATGCCTATCTGACATCACCCGGACGCCAAATGACTTCGAAAAGGCAATAAATGACATGCCCATGCACTCTGCTCCAGGCCCAGACTCATGGAATTTCGTGTTTATCAAGAACTGCAAGAAGCCCTATCATGTGCTTTTAACATCCTATGGAGAGGGAGCATGGACACTGGAGTCGTCCCGCAGTTACTAAAAACAACAGACATAGCCCCACTCCACAAAGGGGGCAGTAAAGCAATAGCAAAGAACTACAGACCAATAGCGCTAATGTCCAATATCATAAAAATCTTTGAAAGGGTTCTAAGAAGCAGGATCGCCACTCATCTAGATACTCATCAATTACACAACCCAGGGCAGCACGGGTTTAGAGCAGGTCACTCCTGTCTGTCCCAACTACTGGACCACTACGACCAGGTTCTAGATGCTCTAGAAGACAAACAGAATGCAGATGTTATATACACAGACTTTGCAAAAGCCTTTGACAAGTGTGACCATGGTGTAATAGCACACAAAATGCATGATAAAGGAATAACAGGAAAAGTTGGTAGATGGATCTATAATTTTCTAACAAGTAGAACACAAAGAGTAGTAGTCAACAGAGTAAAGTCTGAGGCAGCTACTGTGAAAAGCTCTGTTCCACAAGGCACAGTACTCGCTCCCATCCTGTTCCTCATCCTCATATCGGACATAGACAGGGATATAAGCCACAGTGCCGTGTCTTCCTTTGCAGATGACACCCAAATCTGTATGACAGTGTCCACCAAACAACAAACAAACAAACAAATTTTATTTCATTGCAGATTACATGGGTATCGGTAGTTACAATGTAAATTGAGTGCAAGGAGAGCCACTGACATGCCATGGCATTAGGGGCAGCTTATTCTAGTCCTTGAAAACTATGTACTTAATATTAGAGAAATTTATTGAGTTTATTCTAATTAAAATTATTTTCAAAATTACAATATGATGAAATTTTACTGTTTAAATTATTCTATAATGATATTAGATATTAGATTGTTACAGGTGTTAAGATTCTTGAATGATAATATGGAATTGAGATTATCTTAAGGAAAATAACATTGAGCATTTTGACATTAACTTATAATATGAGTAGGGGTAACATAATACAGTGGTCCCTCGGTTTCGTGTTTAATCCGTTCCAGAGGAGGCACTAAAACTGAAACACACGAAAACAAGCCATTTTCCCCATAAGAAATAATGGAAATTCAATTAATCTGTTTCAGACACATAGGAGTATTAAAAAAAAATTTTTAGAGATTAAATATAGATTTACATACAGAAAAGAATAACAAATAAATATAAAGCACTAATAACATGTATAAATGAACATTTAACATCACACTTACTTTTATTGGCGACTCTTGTTGGTGTATGGAAGATGGAGAGAGAGAGGGAGGCGAGTTTATTGTTGGGAGGCAGGACAAAATGCTTTAATTTGACACTAATGTCAGCTCTACAGCTTATTTATCTATCACAATTCATCTAATATGACATAATAAACAATATAAATAACATAAAAACGTGATATACACTCTAGAATGAATAAAATATGTGTCTCATTACGAATGTGGTGGCGGGCATACTCGGTCCAGCTATGAAAACATCTTCCTATTCTTTCATCCTTCAGACGCATTAGTATAAGAGAAAACGGAGTTTGTAATGCTAACTGCATTAGATCACTTATTTCCAGTCACTTCAAGGTGTGAACAGAAATCATTCCTGTCCAGGCTGGCTGGTAACAACAACAGCAGCAGCAACAACAACAACTGGTTTGTTGACAAAACTACCGAAACTTCTACTCTCATTCTCTCTTGTTTATTCATTTAATCTTGTTTACTCACCTCTCACTCTACATTAAGACTGCCTCTTACCACCACTGCCTCTCATCATCACTGCCTCTCACCACCACTGCCTCTCACCACCACTGCCTCTCACCACCACTGCCTCTTACCACCACTGCCTCTCACCATCACTGCCTCTCACCACCACTGCCTCTTACCACCACTGCCTCTACCACCACTGCCTCTTACCACCACTGCCTCTCACCACCACTGCCTCCCATCACCACTGCCTCTCATCACCAGTCTCACCACCACTGCCTCTCATTACCACTGCCTCTCACCACCACTGCCTCTCACCACCACTGCCTCTCACCACCACTGCCTCTACCACCGCTTCTTTCCAGTCGCTTCAAGGTGTGAACAGAAATCATTCCTGTCCAGGCTGGCTGGTAACAACAACAACAGCAGCAGCAGCAGCAACAACAACAACTGCTTCTAAGTTAATTTTATATCATATTTACTATCTGTCCATTTAATTTAATCCCCATTTATATATTCTCTTGAAATAGTTCCCAGCAAATCAATACCTAGTACTGCCTTTCATCCAATAATTCCTTTACTTAAGGTGCTAATTCTTGTGCTAAAGTGTTTTACTCTTTTTATTTACTATTATATTCCCTAAAGTGTTAACTCGTAATTAAGGTGCTATTTTTGGTGCTAAAGTGTTTTACTCTTTTTATTTACTATTATATTCCCTAAAGTGTTAACCCTCATTGTTTACTATTATATTCCCTAGATTTTATTTAAAAAAAAAAAAAAAATCTAACTGCCACAGTTCTTTTATTAATTTTTATTATAATAATTAAGGTGCTAACTCAGGTACTAATTTACTTTACTTTCATTGTTTGCTATCATTTTCCCTAGCTCCTTTATTCCCAGCTTTAGTAAACTACCATAGTTCAATTAATTGCATTTGTATAAATTGACTAAGGTACAAATTCACGTGCCAAGAACTCTGTCAAATACCCTGTATCTCTACAAACTCTTATTAAAAATTTGTAATAATCAAATAGTTCCTAAGCATTTATTCTAGTATCATATTATTAAGTTTAGTATTATCTATTCTTCTCAGGTCTAGTTATAGAATCACATCAAATCTTATGATTACAGGAATTGATCCTGATATCAACCTATTATTAAATGACTTACATGATTCCAACAGCAACTGTAACTATTACACAGCAGATCAAGCAAAGACATTACTCAGAGCCAACAATAACATAACTATCTTCAATTACAATGTTAGATCTTTGAGCAAACATTATGATGACCTCACAGCACTACTCCAATCCCTCCAGACCAATATGTCAATCATCACACTCACTGAGACCTGGCTGAAGCCTGATACTACAGATGTCTATGCCATCCCAGGTTACACAGCCATTCACAATTGTAGGACAGATCAGCGAGGGTGGAATAGCTATATATTACTCAGATCAACTTGAATGTATCAACAACT
>WNWK01041394.1:0-16469 GCA_009830355.1 Cherax destructor | reverse complement strand
TAATATGCCATCTTTATATCAACAATGTATCTCTAAATTTTTTACCATATTATGTAATAAAACATACCTATTGGTAAAAAAAAAATTAAAAGATGCGGTGAGAAGTGAATATTCAAATGGCATCAGGAAGAAATCCAAATATTCTTCCTGAAGCCTTTTTTAACTTCTCCGAGGCTATGGGTCCCACAATTTGTTCCAGGGTACCATTATATATATATATATATATATATATATATATATATATATATATATATATATATATATATATATATAAAACAACACTGCGACTAGCCAAGGACTCGAACCTTGCTTTGGCCGCCTCATGGTGAACAAAACACATGACGTTCTTAACCCATTATAATCATTCTTGTAGGATTGCTGGTCCGTGTCAGAGTGTCATGTGGTTTCGCTCACCATGAGGTGGGCCAAAGCATCAGGGGTTGAGTCCTTGACTAGTGGCAGTGATGTTATTGTCAATACCACTCGTTTGTAGTTAAATAATATATTATATATAATATATATATATATAATATATATATATATATATATATATATATATATATATATATATATATATATATATATATATATATATATATATATATGTCGTCCATTAGGTAAAACTTGCGATTTTGGCTTAAATAGCAACGGTCACCTTGCCATATAAGACAAGTGAAAATTTGTATGCAATAATTTCGCCAAAATCATTCTGAACATAACGAAAAAAATATATTTAAATTGTGTTTGTTTATTATTAAATTAATGTTAACGTATCGAAAATATATTTAGTTGGGTTAGGCTAAATTAAATTGCGCTTGTTGTAATAAGGTTAGGTAGGTTTTCAAAGTTTCTCTTGGTAAAAATTATAAATTTTACATTAACATAAATGAAAAATATATCTTTAAACGTATAAGAGAAAATTTTAGAAAAGGACTTAATTTTAGATGAGTTTTTGTTAATTGACGTTTACCTAATCGGCACGACATATATATATATATATATATATATATATATATATATATATATATATATATATATATATATATATATATATATATATTATTTGTCGTGCCGATTAGGTAAAACTTATGATTTTGGCTTAAATAGCAACGGTCACCTTGCCATAAAGACAAGTGAAAATTTGTGTATGCAATAATTTCGCCAAAATCATTCTGAACATAACGAAAAAATATATTTCATTGTGTTTGTTTATTATTAAATTAATGTTAACATATCTAAAATATATTTAGTTGGGTTAGGCTAAATTAAATTGCGCTTGTTGTAATAAGGTTAGGTAGGTTTTCAAAGTTTCTCTTGGTAGAAAATTATAAATTTTACATTAACATAAATTAAAAAATATATCTTTAAACGTATAAGAAAAATTTTAAAAAGGACTTAATTTAGATGAGTTCTTGCTAATTGACCAGTTTTACAACTAATTTATATATATTATATATATATATATATATATATATATATATATATATATATATATATATATATATATATATATATATATATATATATATATATATATATATATATATATATATATATATATATATATATATATATATATATATATATATATATATATATATATATATATATATATATATATATATATATATATATATATATATATATATATATATATATATATATATATATATATATATATATATATATATATATATATATATATATATTATTATTTTATAAACACATCGGCCGATTCCCACCAAGACAGGGTGGCCCGAAAAGAAAAAACTTCATCATCATTCTCTCCATCACTGTCTTGCCAGAGGGGTGCTTTACACTACAGTTAAAAAACTGCAACATTAACACCCCTCCTTCAGAGTGCAGACACTGTACTTCCCATCTCCAGGACTCAAGTCCGGCCTGCCGGTTTCCCTGAATCCCTTCATAAATGTTACTTTGCTCACACTCCAACAGCACGTCAAGTATTGAAACCATTTGTCTCCATTCACTCTATCAAATACGCACACGCATGCTTGCTGGAAATCCAACCCCCTCGCACCCAAAACCTTTTTTTACCCCTCCCTCCAACCTTTCCAGGGCGACCCCTACACCGCCTTCCTCCACTACAGATTTATACACTCGAGGTCATTCTATTTCGTTCCATTCTCTCACATGTCCGAACCACCTCAACAACCCCTCCTCAGCCCTCTGGATAATAGTTTTGGTAATCCCGCACCTCCTCCTAATTTCCAAACTCCGAATTCTCTGCATTATATTCACACCACACATTGACCTCAGACATGATATCTCCACTGCCTCCAGCCTTCTCCTCATTGTGACATTCATCACCCATGCTTCACACCCATATAAGAGTGTTGGTATAACTATACTCTCATACATTCCACTCTTTACTTCCATGGACAAAGTTCTTTGTCTCCACAGACTCCGAAGTGCACCACTCACCCTTTTCCCCTCATCAATTCTATGATTCACCTCATCCTTCATAGACCCATATGCTGACATGTCCACTCCCAAATATCTGAATACATTCACCTCCTCCATACTTTCTCCCTCCAATCTGATATCCAATCTTTCGTCACCTAATCTTTTTGTTATCCTCATCACCTTACTCTTTCCTATATTCACTTTCAATTTTCTTCTTTTACATACCTTACCAAATTCATCCACCAACCTCTGCAACTTCTCTTCAGAATCTCCCAAAAGCATAGTGTCATCAGCAAAAAGCAACTGTGACAACTCCCACTTTGTATTTGATTCTTTGTCTTTTAACCCCACACCTCTTGCCAAGACCCTCGCATTCACTTCTCTTACAACCCCATCTATAAATATATTGAACAACCACGGTGACATCACACATCCTTGTCTAAGGCCTACTTTTACCGATAAATAATCTCTCTCTCTCTCTTACACACTCTAACCTGAGCCTCACTATCCTCATAAAAGCTCCTCACTGCTTTCAGTAACCTACCTCCTATTCCATACACCTGCAACATCTGCCACATTGCCCCCCTATCCACCCTATCATACGCCTTTTCCAGATCCATAAATGCCACAAAAACCTCTTTACCCTTATCCAAATACTGTTCACCTATATGTTTTACTGCAAACACTTGGTCTACACACCCCCTACCTTTCCTAAAGCCAACTTGTTCATCTGCTATTCTGCTCTCCGTCTTACTCTTAATTATTTCAATAATAACTCTACCATACACTTTACCTGGTATACTCAACAGACTTATTCCCCTATATTTTTTGCACTCTCTTTTGTCCCCTTTGCCTTTATACAAAGGAACAATACACGCTCTCTGCCAGTCCCTAGGTACCTTACCCTCTTCCATACATATATTAAATAATAGCACCAACCACTCCAAAACTATATCCCCACCTGCTTTTAACATTTCTACCTTTATCCCATCAATCCCGGCTGCCTTACCCCCTTTCATTCTACCCACTGCCTCACGAACTTCCCCCACACTCACAACTGGCTCTTCCACACTCCTACAAGATGTTATTCCTCCTTGCCCTATACACGAAATCACAGCTTCCCTGTCTTCATCAACTGTTAACAACTTCTCAAAATATTCCCTCAATCTTCCCGATACATCTAACTCTCCATTTAATAACTCTTCTCTCCTATTTTTACCTGTCAAATCCATTTGTTCCCTAGGCTTCTTCAACTTATTAATCTCACTCCAAAACTTTTTCTTATTTTCAACAAAATTTGTTGATAACATCTTACCCACTCTCTCATTTGCTCTCTTTTTACATTGCTTGATCACTCTCTTAACCTCTCTTTTTTTTCTTCATATACTCTTCCCTCCTTGCATCACTTCTACTTTGTAAAAACCTCTCATATGCTAACTTTTTCTCCCTTACTACTCTCTTTACATTATCATTCCACTAATCGCTCTTCTTCCCTCCCGCACCCACTCGCCTGTAACCACAAACTTCTGCTGAACACTCTAACACTACATTATTTAACCTACTCCATACATCTTCGACCCCATTGCCTACACTCTCACTAGCCCATCTATCCTCCAATAGTTGTTTATATCTTACCCTAACTTCCTCCTCTTTTAGTTTATAAACCTTCACCTCTCTCTTACTTACTGCTTCTATTTTCCTTGTATCCCATCTACCTTTTACTCCCACTTTAGCTACAACTAAAAAGTTATCTGATATATCTGTGGCCCCTCTATAAACATGTACATCCTTAAGTCTACTCAACAGTCTTTTATCTACCAAGACATAGTCCAACAAACTACTGTCATTACGCCCTACATCATATCTTGTATACTTATTTATCCTCTTTTTCTTAAAATATGTATTACCTATAACTAAACCCCTTTCTATACAAAGTTCAATCAAAGGGATCCCATTATCATTTACACCTGGCACCCCAAACTTACCTACTACACCCTCTCTACATGTTTCTCCTACTTTAGCATTTAGGTCCCCTACTACAATTACTCTCTCACTTGGTTCAAAAGTTCCTATACATTCGCTTAACATCTCCCAAAATCTCTCTCTCTCCTCTACACTCCTCTCTTCTCCAGGTGCATACACGCTTATTATAACCCACTTTTCGCATCCGACCCTTATTTTAATCCACATAATCCTTGAATTTACACATTTATATTCCCTCTTCTCCTTCCATAACTGATCCTTCAACATTATTGCTACCCCTTCCTTAGCTCTAACTCTCTCAGATACTCCTGACTTAATCCCATTTATTTATCCCCACTGAAACTCGCCTACCCCCTTCAGCTTTGTTTCGCTTAGGGCCAGGACATCCAACTTCTTTTCATTCATAACATCGGCAATCATCTCTTTCTTATTATCCGCACTACATCCACGCACATTCAAACATCCCAGTTTTATAAAGTTTTTCTTATTCGTTTTTTTAGTAAGTGTGTACAGGAGAAGGGGTTACTAGCCCATTGCTCCCGGCATTTTAGTCGCCTTATACGACACGCATAGCTTACGGAGGAAGAATTCTTTTCCACTTCCTCATGGACAATAGAGGAAATAAAGAAGAACAAGAGCTATTAAGAAAAAGAAGAAAAACATAGATGTGTGTATGTATATATATGCATGTGCATGCCTGTGTAGTGTGACCTAAAGTGTAAGTAGAAGTAGCTAGATATACCTGTTATCCAGCGTGTTTATGAGACAGAAAAAAAGACACCAGCAATCCTACCATCATGTAAAACAGTTTCAGGTTTCTATTTCACAGTCACCTGGCAGGACGGTAGTACCTCCCTGGGTGGCTGCTGTCTACCAACCTACTACCTACAAATAACTTATATATATATATATATATATATATATATATATATATATATATATATATATATATATATATATATATATATATATGCGGAACAATCACTGTGAAAGAATAGCGAAATTCCAAGCGCTTTCATGACTTCTCACATTATCAAGGAACTTTAAACACAAAACATCAACAGGAAGGCATATAAGGGCAAGACTACACCTCACAGTCGCGTCACAACACCCGACTCTGTGAAACACACTTGATACTCTACCCAAGCGTTAAGGTATTTTACTTGTCTAATGTATCATTCAATTCTTCCAATTATAAATGAATTCAATTTATATAATCCAAAAGAAATACTATTAATTTTATTTCCAAAACTGTTTTTTTATGAAACATGATTCTTTTATATTTCAGTCAACTATGAACTCGTTTGATACAACTTTCTCAGCCTTTTGAAAATCAATTGGATGGTTAAAATCTCTCACAGAATAAATAGAGCATTAGAATCTTGTCCAGTTCTAATGCTATATTTATGTTGTTTTAATCTTAGTTCAAGACTTTTACCAGTTTTACCGTAATAAACTTTATCGCATATTTTACAAGGAATCTTATAGACACATCCGTCAGCATTTTGGGGGGAATATTTATATAAAGTTTTTTTACTGTATCAAGATTTTTAAATACAACTTTGATATTAAAAGTCTTAAGAAGGGAAGGCATATCAACCAAGTTTTCATGGTAAGGGAGAACCAACATATTTCTAGTTGAATAAGGTTGGTTGTCCCTTTATGGCTTGCAAAAAGTATTTCTGGCAATTTTAAAGGATTTATCAGTTAAGTTTCTTGGGTATTTTAGATCATTAGATATTTCATAAATTTTTGAGATTTCTTCATCTATGAATTAAGTCACAGCATAGATAGTGGGGTTAAATGATATTAGAGGAGGAAATTTGGATCACAGAAATATTAGAGGAAAGGCATTGATTCCCAGGTAAGGCAAATTAATTGATACTGAGAAGACCGGTAGACTATTTTAGGAATACATGAAGAGATACTTTTGAGTACCCCTGGGAATATTCTAAAACCCCTATTATACATAACCTTAAATGCTACTCAAAATCACAGGATTGCTCATTATGCCAGGTAGTTTCTTGGTGACGCTCGACCACTGTCTACGCACCATAGTCACATGAGCTACCTCTGTCATGAATGGTAGCATATTATGTCACCCGTTTAGCTGTCACTGTATCATACGTGGACAGGTACACAAGATTAAGAACACAAGAACATAAGAATGGAGGAACACTGCAGAAGGCCTACTGGCCCATACAAGGCAGGTCCTTATCAAAACCACCACTACCTAAGAATTTACTCCCGTACTCACGACACTAATCAAACCCAGCCCCTCCCACTCATATATTTGTCCAATCTCTTTTTAAAGCCACCCAAGGTCCTAGCCTCTATCACCGTACTCGGAAGATTGTTCCACGCATCTACAACTCTGTTCGAAAACCAGTACTTGCCTATGTCCTTTCTAAATCTAAATTTATCCAATTTAAATCCGTTATTTCTAGTTCTTACTTGGTTCGATATCCTCAGTATTTTATTAATATCTCCTTTGTTTATGCCCATCATCCACTTGTACACCTCGATGATATCTCCCCTCATTCTACGTCTCTCCAGAGAGTGGAGATTCAACGCTCTAAGTCTATCTTCATACGGGAGATTTCTTATACTGTAAATCATTTTAGTCATTCTTCTCTGTATGTTCTCCAATGAATCTATATCCATCTTGTAGTAAGGAGACCAAAACTGAGCTGCATTACTAATGAGGTCTCACTAGTGATGTATTAAGTGATAACATAGATACTGGGGTTAAAGGATATTCGAAAAAGAAATTTGGATCATAGAAATATTATCGGAGAATCATATAAGATACCCAAATATGGCATATTAATCTATACTGAGAAGACTGGTACACAATATTTAGGAATTTATTTAGGAAGATTTAGGAATATATGAAGAGATACTTCTGAGTATTTCAGAACCCCATACTATGGCTTTTAGACGAACAAATAGTATATTCATTTCTTTTCTTTTATCAATTAAAGGATTACAGAGAATAATACGAATCCAAATGTATTTTATCTAATGTGAAATATATTTTCTCAAGTCATATGACCTGTTCTAGGCTATTGTATTTTCTAATTTCCTATTCATTGACTGCTGAAAACTCAGAGGCCGTCTACTGCCCCATGTTGGGGAGGGGGACGGGAAGGGTCGTAGAGCGGGTGGCACACAAGCAGTTCCCTCATATTCAGAGAGACTGCGGCTGGTGTCAACCCGCGCTGAGCTACTCTGAGGAAAAACTTCCTCTCATTCCTTCAGTTGCTGCCTTGCAACATTGCACATCTCCTGATGATGCACTGAGAAGTGTGAAAATACTTGAGCTAAAGATTTCCACCCCCTCCCCTTCCCCGTGGCTTGTCTTGCATTGTTAAGATCGCCTGTCTGCGATTGTTTTCTTATATATATATATATATATATATATATATATATATATATATATATATATATATATATATATATATATATATATACACACACACACAACAATGAGACACTGCAAGTGAATACTAGCTGCTCTGGGCTCCCTTAGTTTCCCAGATGAGTGAGTCTATCGTCCCCTGTTCCAAGGATCTCTAATCCTATGGGAACGAGGATGTAATAATATATTTTTTAGATTTCTGGGACTCCTTGCAGCTGACTGCTGCATCTGCGTCCTTGCTGTATTGAATATATACGTTGCCAGTGTAGATGCACTCGTGTCATCCCACACCACCCTCTGTCTATAGTTGCTAGTTAATTTCGGCTGCATGTTTTTGGCTGCCATTGGATCTGCATAGCTGGGGCGGCTCCATTATGGCTGGGCATTTTCTTGTTGAGAGGAGTCTTTTGATGATTTTCCTAACGTCGTCTTGCCGTAAGAGATTTTTTCCCTTATATATAGCAAATTTAACCATGGTATCCGAATTGGTCTGCCGATCCACTGTCGATAACAGATTCGTGCATAGTGAAGATAAGGTCGGCAAAGAGAAGAACAACACATACAAATGATCTGTGGGTCGAAAGGAGTGTCTAGAGAGGAATTATGGACAGCAACAGAAACCCCCGCATGAGAAGCTCTTACTCCCAGGAGCAGAGCTCTCCTCTTCCCTGACTTTCTCAAGCGTTATTGTGGCTATATTTTCTCTACTACTGAACCATTTCAGTGTAACTGTTTATAGTTGGAGAGAACTGGTCTGTTGGTGCATCCTAGAGCTTGTCTCCATAAATGTGCTTTGGCTCGTAAACCCCACCGTTGTCCCTGAGATATTCAGGAAGAATAACAGTTATAAATTTTCTGGACGCCATACATGAAGACAGTAATGTAGGGAGTGCTATCTGTGATGCTTCGCGGACACCATGCCTCCTAGTTCGACTGGTAGCGTTGCTGATCCAAATGGCCATCATTGAGAGTACGACTGAGTGCTCTTACGAACATCAACTTCAGGAGAGTGTCGTAAGCATTTAATTTTGGGGTGTAATATGAGGGCATACGTCACAAGAAATAAAGTTAGGTATTACTATAAGTCCTGATGTGCCTGGCTATAGAATAAATACCTTTAAGTGCACAATCAATGTCACGTCAGTAATGTTAAAGACTAAATCATACACCAGAGGCTGTTTTTTTGAGTACCCGTATATTCCCACCACCAAAGTTGTGTACACGCATTTACAGCATGTCCAATAAATGTAGCAAACTCCATAAAAAAAGAGCAAGAACGGATATGCCCATTGGCTATAGCTCATATATTCATACAGAGAACTACAGTATGTTAATCATCCCAAAGCGAGTGAGAGACTGACCTCCAGGTCTGGGTCTTAAGTCAACTAGTCGGAGGTTAACCCCCCTCACCCTGATTATTTGACATTTATAAATTAGACACATATGCAACCTTTGGGTATCTTTATTGAGGAAACGTTTCGCCACACAGTGGCTTCATCAGTCCAATACAAAGTAGAAAGGTGTAAGGAGAGGAGGAGTTTGAGGTAATCAGTCCCTCGGCCTGGAGTCGATGTGTTCAGTCCATCAATCTTGTAGAAAGTAGAGCACATGTCCGTAGAGGTGGCTTATATACTGTAGTCAGGTGAGGCGAAGCAGCAGGAGGCGGGGTCATATACCTACAATATATAAGCCACCTCTACGGACATGTGCTCTACTTTCTACAAGATTGATGGACTGAACACATCGACTCCAGGCCGAGGGACTGATTACCTCAAACTCCTACTCTCCTTACACCTTTCTACTTTGTATTGGACTGATGAAGCCACTGTGTGGCGAAACGTTTCCTCAGTAAAGATACCCAAATGTTGCATATGTGTCTAATTTATAACTTGTCGGTTCTCTGAACCATTCATCTACATTTGACATTTATAACTGGTAGTTATCCTCAGTACAAGCGCGGGTTCAGACGCCTATACTGGCAATAAACAATAGCATGGAACCAAGAAAAAAAAGCAGTGCTGGTATTGTCCAGGTACAGAGGCACGCCAGAGCTACCTTTGTTTTACTTTTGACTTTGGTAACAGCCGGGAGGTTGTTAAGGGACGGGATGCAGGATGTGTAGATGTTTGTTACACATTCACACATGTACTAGTGTACGCTATAAGTAGAAGAAGGTAATCAGTGAGAGGCAATGCAACAAACCTAGTGGACAGGTTCCACCTCTTCTGTCATCAAGATTTTCTCCGCTTCACCTTGACAGTATATAAGTTCCCATTCTGTTGCTTCAGCTTTATACTATGGAACAGAGCTCTTCTCCAGGCTGAGGGACTGACCACCTCAAAACTACGTCTTCAAGGGTAATGGACTGATTATACTGTTATCACTTCTCTACTGTTTCTGTTACCTATGTACTCGACTGAAAAAGCCAACTGTGTAAGCGAATCGTTTCGAAATAAAGATACCAAACTATTCCATATGTCTTAATTATCATTCTTCAGTACAGGCACTGTCCTTTTGACCTCTAACACTACAGCTTCCCCTTCAGAGTACGGGCACTGTATATTCCACATCCATTCTTCAGACACTTCTGCACTTCCCACCTCCAGTATCACATCCCCCCCTCGGAGTGGAGATGCTGTTGCAGAGGTACTGTATATTCCCCTTTCAGAACTGAACATCCTCACCTATCCACCAGAATACAGGCACAGAACTCTCCACTTCCAGAGACACAACACCCTCGCCCATCCTTCAGAGTACAGACGCTGTACTCTCCACCTCCAGAACTCAAGTAGGGCTGAAATGTATAATACTGTAATAATAAATTTAATATATAAAGAAAGGAGTGCCATCTAGTGGCCAAGATTTACGACACGGGCGATAAACTTGAAGAATACAAATTATGGTTTTCAAGACACGAACTTAAGTACTTATTCACGTTAGTGGGATTCGAATCCATTGTAATCCTATCTGTCTTGGAACTAGCAGAAAAGTGCCCTGACCACTGATCCATGTTAGGAACATCCATATAGCACTAATGAGCTCAGATAATTGTGTGTATTTTACTTAATAATAATAATAAGTATAATAATTAATAATAATAATAATAATAATTATTATTATTATTATTATTATTATGATGATGATGATGATGCTGCAGAATTGGAGGTCATTAGAGAACCCAGGAAGGCGAAAATAGCACCCTTCCCTTGAATCAAGAGCCTTTCACCAACATAAAGGAACTCTACTTACAGAATGGCCGAAGAAGACTTTGGAATAATACAAGGTCCATATCAAGACCTGACACGAAAGCAAGCAGCTAATCACACCACACACCTGCACACACCTGCACACACCTGCACACACCTGCTTCTAAGAGATCACACTGATTAATACTCACTCGCCCAACAAACTTACAGCAGTAAACAACAACATCGAAGATTCACTTGAAATAAATATTGTAGATTTTTTTTAGCACTGAAATTTCTTCATGGCAGACGGTTTTCACTTCAGTGAGGCCAGAATGAATTTTTCAGGAACGTTTCAGCCGATATACAGAGTAAAGGGCACGAGAGAAATGGGTGAAACAAGGTGCAGGAAGGGTAGAATTATCGACAAAATATTAGGTAAATGGGCACAGATGCAACTAATGTGACACTTTAAAAAACAAGGTTTAGAAAAGTGTAGGGGCGATGGTAACACCTGCGTTAGTTTGCTGACAAAAAATCAAACAATATATTGTATTTTTTTTTTGCTTGATATAATTCTGAAAAAATGCAATATTTTCATACGTCTTTCACTGTTACACGATTTTTTTTAGCCATGTAATTGGTAAATTTAATTGTTAAATTATGACCTTATTTTAAAATGAGGACTGGATCAGATCTGGACAATGATGGGACTCTACAGATGAAGCCAGAATTCAGTAGCACAGGAAATCTAACTTGAGGGTGTTCCGGGGGTCAACGCCCCCGCGGCCCACTCCTTGACTAGGTCTCCCAGTGGATCAGGGCCTGATCAACCAGGCTGTTATTGCTGGCCGCACGTAATCCACCGTACGAACCACAGCTCGGCTGATCGGATACTGACTATAGGTATCTCCCCAGTTCCTTCTTGAAGGCAGCCAGGAGTCTACTGCTATTTCCCAGCCTACACATTGGTGGCCACAATAGGCTTTGATAAGCCTCCAATTTGGAATTTGAGGGTTTTGCTATTTTTCTAAAGCATTTATTTTTTAAGTATAACTTCATTATTTCAAAATATTTTATTTCACATTTATTCTTTATTTTCATCGTCTTTTTCAGTCTTTTTTTTTCATTTTTTTTAAATAATGAAGCCAAAAATAAGCATTTTGTTCAATATATTTCTGTTGTAAATTCAAGTAGGCCTCTTATAGTCATAGACCCAATTGCAACAATCTTGCAATAGCCCATTTCTCGGCATTAACACAAAAATGTTGCCATACAAAATATTTTTCAGCCGATCTTCAAGAAACTTCAGAGGATTGCATACTAAGACTCTCAGTCAGTATATTCAATATCAATGTTAGGACTTTTTTACCAGTTACCTGACTTGATGTTTGGAGTTATCACGGCTCTTAAATTATTATTATTATTATATTTTATTATTATTATTATTATTATTATAATTATTATTATTATTATTATTATTATTATTATTATTATTATTATTATTATTATTTATTATTATTATTATTATTATTATTATTTATTATTTATTATTATTATTATTATTATTATTATTATTATTATTATTAGTATTATTATATTATTATTATTATTATTATTATTATTATTATTATTATTATTATTATTATTATTATTATTATTATTATTATTATTATTATTATTATTATTATTATTATTATTATATTATTATTATTATTATTATTAATAACTGGGATCATAAAGTGCCTGGGGTAATAGGAGGTCAAATCCTCACATCAAGAGCCTCTCACCAGCATCCAGGAACCTCGACTGAAGTTAGGTTAAGAAACAGTAAAAGTGTTTCCTGACGCGGGTCTTAGTCGTACGATGAACCATTACTGGAGGTTTTGGTCATCAGACCGAGGCCTTCCGCTGGCTTACCAGTCCACCCATTTAAAAATTAAGGGTATAGTCATAACTACATTAATTTGTTCCACTGAAGGAAGAGGTCAAAGATGGAGCGTATAATAAAAGGTGGACAAATTTACAACTTTCAACTTGGAGAGAACATTTCAGAGGACGTTTCGGCTTGTATTAAACCATTTAGACGGTGATTTGGTCCATGGTGGACCAAAACGTCGTCTAAAATTTCTTCTCTAAATTGTGGATTGTTCCACTCAGGGTATAGTGACTTTGTAGGCTGGTTGTGAATTATTCCATCCATGGTATTTTGACTTTGTGGGTTTATTGTAAATTGTTCTAGCCAGGGTATTGTGGGTTAAGCTAATTGTGAATTGTTCCAGCCTGAATACTGTGACTTTCTGAGATAGTTGTTAATTGTTCTAGCCATGATATTGTGACATTATGGGTTAGTTGTCACTTGGTCACTTCTATTCTTTAGAAGCATATTAAAGGTCCTGTGACAGGTCACCTGTCATTCCCAGGTTGGATCACTGATCATGGTAAACAAAGCATAAATAAGTAAGTTTATTCAGGTATACACAAATACATTTACATAGATTATCATACATAGCAGCATATGTGTAGAGAACCTGGGATAACTCAAAAAAGTCAGACAGACCTCATCTGGTATAACTCCCACTCAATAAAAATTAATACTAAAATGTGACGAATTGATGTCTTTATCAACATTTCGGGAACATAAAATATAACTGAACATAGGGAATACTCGTCACAGAGTACATAATATTTCCTCCCCATAGATGTCGCCTCATAACGGAGGTAAAAGTGTGATTGTATATACAAGTAAAATGAAGAGTTAAAAGTCGATGAAGAAACTGAGTAATTAACGTTATTGACAAATTTCATAATCTTCTTTTTAACAGTTCCAACACGATGAGAAAATATTTCCTATCGACCGAGTGTACGAGTGAGAGATAGACGCCTGAGACATGTGCAAACCCAGATATCTTTATTTCCTAAATATTTCCTCTGCACAGTAGATTTCTTCACGGATTATAAAAATTATGTAACAGAAATCGTAACGTTGTCAAATTTAGAAAAAAAAAAAATTGTTTTATATCAAAGTAGCTTACCATCTTGGCCATCAGGCACAATATCATAAAAAACTTCTCGAATGTGTTTAAAATTTTCAACAGAAAAATTAACGCGAGTTGTATAATAACTAAGCCTACATTCAAAAAAATATTTCAATTCTTCAGTTACTTACAAAAGAAATAACTTAAAAATCCTCAAATATTTAGCATATATCGAGTCCCAGAAAGCCTTAGATGAAGTACCACTCAAAAATAAATTCCCATTGTATATGAGAGAGACTCGAGGCCAGGATCAACAAGTTGCTCAACGATAATAAATGGTGAGGCGTGTTTAACGAGGAAGACTCTACCAGCTCAGTGTAACTTGTGAAATTTTTCGGCCGTGTCCTTTACATAACTTAGATAGAGAATCTTCCAACAGCTAATACAAAAATTTGCTACATCTTTGGTTGACTGTATCATTATTTACAGGGGTAACCTGTATCAGTATTTACAGGGTAATATGTACCAGTATTTACAGGGGTTACCTGTATCAGTGTTTACAGGGGGTAACCTGTATCAGTATTTACAGGGTAATTTGTACCAGTGTTTACAGGGGTAACCTGTTCAGTGTTTACAGGGGGTAACCTGTATCAGTATTTACAGGGGGTAACCTGTATCAGTATTTACAGGGTAATATGTACCAGTGTTTACAGGGTAACCTGTGCAAGTATTTACAGGGTAAACTGTACAAGTATTTACAAGGTAACCTGTATTAGTATTTACAGGGGAATATGTACCAGTATTTACAGGGTAACCTGTATCAGTATTTACAGGGCAAACTGTACTAGTATTTACTGTACTCGAATTCAAGAACGTTTATATTTTTTTGCCGAATTTCTCTTCGTTTTCTTCAGTAAGCTCGAAATATTTCCGATTATTTATTCTCCTTCAGGTTAGATTAACCGTTTTTTACCTATATTTATATATAATCGATCGACAATAATGAAATGCATGGCAGGTGACTTACGCCTGGCAGCACTGAGCGCATTTTCTCTCGAAGGCTGAGAAAGGTGGAGGAGGTGGTGACTGAAGGCGTTGGAAATGATCTTCAATGTTCACCAGTGCTGAGGCATTCTTGATGCCCTAAAGCTACTCTCAAAATATTAACATGGCTCTTGTTTCAGATATGTAGAACAAGGAAATAGTCTCACCTTGAAATTATTAGTGATAAATTCAGGGAAATGAGTAGGAAATATGCGCAACAGTTAGGTATCTTTATTTCTGAAACGATTCGCCCACGAAGTAGACTTCTTCAGTCATATGCGGAGGTGACCCAATATGGAGACAGCAGACGCAGTAGAGAGATGCAGATGATGTGATCAGTCCATCAGCCTTGAAGTTGTTTTGAGGTGGTCAGTCCCTGAGCCGGGAAGAAGAGTTCTGCTCTGTAGTCTTGAACGTCAAATAAATTCAGAACATCAAAAATCAGACAAACACTGTCCACTTTCGGCAGTGGCAGGCAGCATCCTGCCAAAAGTTGCAAAATCACACAATATTAAGAAGTTGAAACAGTGGTGCATATATTGGTGTGGGTGGCAGTAGAGTAGCATGAATAACTGTAGTCGTGTTAGTAGTAATACTACGACTGTAACATTTAAAATACACACCATACAACTTGAGGACTGCAGTACGCTAAGGTGGTCAGTACGCTGAGGTCAGACAACTAAGCTGTCTGGGAATTAGCGTGGGGTGTTACAGAGCACCATGGCTCGCTGCAGTGTTTTAGAGTCTCAGGTTAAAGAGTTGAAGAAGGAGGTTCTACTTCTTCAGGAGGAAAATAGGAGGCTGAAGCTTCGCCTAGATGGGTTTGGGAGTGAGTGTGAGATGGTTGGTGTTGGTAAGGAGGAAAAGGATACCAGCAGTGAGGTGGAGAGTGGCAGCCGCTTTAAGTGGCAAGTGGTTCACAATTCAGGAAGAAGGAAGATAAGGAAGGTTAATAGAGAAAATATGAAGATAGGAAATCGATTCTCTGTTCTCCAGGACGAGTTACTTCAGTGGTTAGTGAGGTTAAAGGTACCACTGACTCCCCTGCTAATCAAGGTAAGAATATTCTGATTGTGGGAGACTCTCAGGTAAGATATATGGACTGTGCTTTTTGTAACAGAGATAGGAAGGTCAGACAGAGGGTGTGCCTCCCAGGAGCTGGTGTTGGTGACATAGTCAGCAGGTTGGATAATATTGTGTCAGGTAATAGGAACAGGCTCATTATCTGTCTTAGTGCTGGTGGAAATGACATTGGGAAGGGCAGAAGACAGGAGCTACTAGATAAGTACAGGTCAGCCATAAATGTGGTCAGGTCTAAAAGAGGGATCCCAATCATATGTAGTATCTTGCCTAGAAAGGGAGTGGGTAATGAATGGATGTCTATGGCAATTAGTATAAATTGCAGGCTAGACAGGTACTGCAAGGAACTTG
>WNWK01041393.1:0-16469 GCA_009830355.1 Cherax destructor | reverse complement strand
TACGCAGCACCAGTTTGGAACCCACACCTAGCCAAGCACGTGAAGAAGCTCGAGAAAGTGCAAAGGTTTGCAACAAGACTAGTCCCAGAGCTAAGGGGTATGTCCTACGAGGAGAGGTTAAGGGAAATCGACCTGACGACACTGGAGGACAGGAGGGATAGGGGGGACATGATAACAACATATAAGATACTGAGAGGAATTGACAAAGTGGACAGAGACAAAATGTTCTAGAGATAGGACACAGCAACAAGGGGACACAGTTGGAAGTTGAAGACTCAGATGAATCACAGAGATGTTAGGAAGTATTTCTTCAGTCACAGAGTGGTCGGGAAGTGGAATAGTTTAGGAAGTGATGTAGTGGAGGCAGGCTCCATACATAGCTTTAAGAAGAGGTATGATAAAGCTCATGGCGCAGGGAGAGTGACCCAGTAGCGGCCAGTGAAGAGGCGGGGCCAGGAGCTATGACTCAACCCCTGCAACCACAACTAGGTGAGTACAACTAGGTGAGTACACACACACACACGTGGCAATGCTTTATTTACAGGGAGCAAAGTCAGGGTATTTTTCCAGAATGGTCTGTAATATACCACTGTAGATAAAATACTTTGACATATCTTGAATATTTCTGAGTGAGTTGTCTCTAAATTCATTAATTTTATCGCACTCCAGTACATAATGACGCAGGGTGTGACAATAATCCAACTGGCAGAGTTTACATTTTGTTTGGTCTACATCTGGTTGTGGTGATTTAACCTGCCAAAGATACTTGTAACCCAGCCGGAGGCGGGCGGTAGTGACATCCAAGAGTCTGCTTATTTTGTTGGATGCACCATAAACATGTGGCTCCTCCTGCATGATAGAATGATGATAGATGGACTGACTGGTGTCAAACTCCCTGAGTCTTAAGTCAATAAAATTCAGTTCAGCTGAGATGGCTCCCTTCGATATTCTCACATTAGCCCCACTCCACTCTGGACCAGTTTTTATATATTAACATAGGCTCGCACTAGTACGTATGATACAATAATGTTTGTGGACTGTATTTGAGGATTTGACTGATTTAGAGTAGAAAGAAGAGGAGAGAACACACAATTAAGTTATCATGACCATCACTCGCCCATTAACAGCGTCATGGATGTTCATTGTAGATCGTTGACCTAGCTAAAGTACATGCACTATTTATAACAATCCTACCGGCCGGCAACAGACTGCTACAAAAAGCGAGTACTTAGCTGTAGGTGAAGGAGTCGGTCTCGTGGTCTTTGCACCATAAACATGTGGCTCCTCCTGCATGATAGAATGATGATAGATGGACTGACTGGTGTCAATCTCCCTGAGTCTTAAGTCAATAAAATTCAGTTCAGCTGAGATGGCTCCCTTCGATATTCTCACATTAGCCCCACTCCACTCTGGACCAGTTTTTATATATTAACATAGGCTCGCACTAGTACGTATGATACAATAATGTTTGTGGACTGTATTTGAGGATTTGACTGATTTAGAGTGGATGGTGGAGTTGTTGTCCCGATATAGAAGTATTGACTTCTTGACACCTCTACAATTCTCGGGACAGAGTCGGGAGGTCAACATGTGATCATTGTGAGAATGTTGCTGAGAACCACTGCACACATTCTCTCCGTGACATTAACATCACCAAATCCTCTTTAATTCACACGACAATTTAATGTTTCACTGGGTTACCCTCATTAATGTTTAATGTTCACTTCGTTAAATTTCGACGTGGATGTGTCGAGATGAAAATGATAACCCGTTACCATTCCAATGTACCCAACATGGTGGCCCCGGGGTGGCGTCCTTTCACTCGGCGACGCCCGATACCATTCTTTCCCCTCCAATTCTTTATAAAGATGATTCACTGGACTTTAACGTCCCACCAAGTACTGATAATAATTTCACATCACTTCCTTTACGAAAGTCACCCAGAACCAGGGTTGTGACCGTATCCAGTCAGATAGTCACGTCACTGGAGCCCGGTTTAGGCCTATACCGGCGTCACTAGCCATGTCACAATTTACTCAATTATCACCCTATTTCAGTGATTCCCGAACTTAATGTCCCACATTACTCGTTGAATGTATTGATAACACCTTATATTCAAATTCAAATTCTTTATTTCATGTAATATACAAGGTGGGGTGTACTTATAATTATTCACTTAGTAAAGTAGATATTACAAGAAGGCTAATAATATGCCTAGGCTTTTCAGGCAGTCTTATGATAGGTCTTACTCAATAGCTATACAATGATTATACAGATAGTAAGTTTAGGTAATTGTAGTGATTAACTAGGTTTACAAAATTTAGTTACTGGAATTTAAACATTTAAGAATTTAACAATTAGTTTAAGAAGTTAGCAATTATTTTATATATTGATGATAAAGGTGATGTATTGGCATAATATAGTTTCTATATTGGAGTGTTTTAGGCAAACTTATGATCAGCTTAAGAATTATGAAGCAATAGTTGTATTAGAATATTGGTTAGAACTGTGCAAATAAAGGGGAATCACAGATATCAATAAGTGCATTTTGCTATGGTTAGTACTGTGCAAGTTAAGGGGAATCACAGATATCAATAAGTGTATTTTGCAGTGGATATGTGCAAGATAAAGTAGTTTTCATGTGGTTAGCTACTGGTTGGGTGCGTAAGTGAGATAAGATGTTTTTTAACAGTGCTTTTGAAAATGGAGGTTGTGTCTGCAGTTTTCAGGCAGGGAATTCCAGATTTTAGGCCCTTTTATACGCATTGAATTTTTGTATAGATTTAGTCGGACATGGGGAATGTCAAAGAGATGTTTATGTCTGGTATTATGTCTATGGGTCCTGTCACAACTGTCAAGAAAGTGTTTTAGCTCAGGGTTAAAGTTGGAATTAATGGTTCTATAAATGTAGATAGCAGAGTAGTAAGTATGGATGTTCTGGACAGTGAGTAGGTTTAGGTCTTTGAAGAGTGGGGGGTGTGCTGCCTAGCGTTGGATTGCGTGATAATTCTTACTGCGGCTTTTTGTTGGGTTATTTTTGGCTTTAGGTGGGTAATTGCTGTTGATCCTCATGCACAAATGGCATATGTGAGGTAGGGATAGATGAGTGAGTAGTATAGTGTGAGTAGGGCTGATTGTGGTACATAATACCGTATCTTAGAGAGGATCCCCACAGTTTTGGACACTTTCTTTGTTATGTGTTGGATATGGGTGCTGAATTTCAGGCTGCTGTCAAGGTGAAGGCCCAGGAACTTGCCCTCGTTATGTCTAGTGTAGAGTTGATCTTAATGTTTAATTGTGGATCATCTGTTCTGTTGCCAAACATAATATAGAAGGTCTTATCAGTGTTGAGTGTAAGTTTATTGGCTGTCATCCATGTTGATATTTTTATTAATTCGTCGTTAACAATGGTATTAAGCGTGGCAAGGTTTGTGTGGGAGATGACATAAGTTGTGTCGTCAGCAAAGAGTATTGGTTTCAGGTGTTGTGATACATTGGGAAGATCATTGATGTATAAGAGGAAGAGCAGGGGACCAAGGACACTTCCCTGCGGTACTCTGGTGTCTAGTGGTAGTGTCGTGGAGGATGTGTCTTTAATAGTGACATACTGGTACCTATTAGTGAGGTAGGATTTGAGGTATGCTAGTGCATGACCTCTTATTCCATAGTGGTCAAGTTTGTGGAGTAGGATGCCGTGGTTTACTGTGTCAAAAGCTTTCCTTAGGTCAATAATTGCGGTTGTTAATCGCTGTCTGGTGGGTGGAAATGCCAAATTCCTGATGGCATCTCGGTAGCTAACCGAGCCACAGCCATGATCCCGCGTGCTTGAATACCCGTCACCCCCCCCCCACACTCCCCTCTGCCCGAACCTATCTGTGGAAAATATTGGGTATTTTCCCAAATTGTTATACTCGATAGCCTTTCTAATGTGAATATTCTTAATGTGTGGCTGTTGGTTCGTATTTTACTTGAGATGAAAACAGAACCATCCCGACGGTCGCGTGGGTACGCGGAGCTGGGTCAAGCGAGGGCAGAGAGCGATGCAGTCATGTGTGGAGAGACCTAGAGTCAAGATAGTGGGCAGGATGCCTCCGGGTATTGGACGATGTCGTCAGCCAGACCGGACTTAATGGCTTCAATTCGTAATATGGAGTGATATCAAAGTGTGTGACACAATCTCCACTTTCAAAAGAACCATTAAAAAACATCTTATCTCACTTACGCACCCAACCGGTAATCGTGTGGTACCGGTTCATCTAAGTACACCTGAACAAACACCCACACTTACATACATGTATGCATACATAGTAACGTGAGAGTTACCTGGGATGGCCCAAAGAAGTCGGACAGTGATTTATCTCATTGTCATTGCAACATAGTTTAGTTTTGTGTGTGTATGTATATGTGTATATATGTGTGTATGTGTATGTATATGTATGTATGTATATATATGTCCGTGTATGTGTATATATGTAATTTGTGGTTGGGTGTGGGAGGTTGTCTTCACCATCATTGTGCAATGTTATCATTTCAAGATTAAGTTATCATTGAATTAAATTTTGTGATCAATATTACCTATCGTTCTACCTCTCTTTATTCTCATCTTTGTAATTTGTGATTAGGAGTAAGACCTTGTCTGTGCAATCCATTATTGTACCATATTATTAACACCCATACAAGAAGTCTGAATGTTATGTTAGACTTCTAACTATATTAAATATGAGTAGTAACCTGAGTTAAATAAGTACATGTACATAATTGGAAGTGTTCATTGAACTGGAACCCTGTCTTACACCAGATACCTGTAAGTGAACCCTGTCTATAGTCTACCGAGATACCTGTAAGTGAACCCTGGTCTTACACCAGATACCTGTAAGTGAACCCTGGTCTTACACCAGATACCTGTAAGTGAACCCTGGTCTTACACCAGATACCTGTAAGTACCTTGATCTGTGTTCACAGCCGTAAGTGCTTCCTTTCGTATACATTGTATTTTTTTTCTTTTCTTTTCTTTCTTTTAATTCATGCTCAATATTTCCCTGAAAAAATTCACTTAATATTCATATTTAAAGTTAATTTAAGTGTTCAGTCTACATATTCCCAGTGCACAATTAACTTTTAATAACTTTATTGTTCTCCAGTGACTAATTTCTGCAATTATTCTACATAGTATTTTGTGCTCTATTTTAATTTACTTATTGTTTGTTTCTGACAGGTGCTAAAATTAAAAATTCAGTGAAATCTTTTCAGTAATACACTTCTTTTAATTGTGTCAGTATTGCATATTAGTTCTTAGTGTCATCTCTTTTAGGAAATTTGTTTTCCAGTATATTTTCAAATTGCATAAAATTACTGTTTGTATTTCTACTTTGCATTGTTTTACATTTTTACTAGTATATCTCTTGATTGAATTAAGAGTGAAGACAGCTCACTTTTACAATTAATTCACATTGCAGTAATATTTCCCATGTCATTGCATTTTCATTGTATCTCCTTATTTTATACAGTGTAATTCAGTGAGTTGTCAATTCTCATGCAGTGTACCTTAAACATTTTAATTAGTTGTAATGTCTGCAATATTTTTAATTTAACGAGGTATCATATTAGGTGGCAGTAGCCTGTATTGTGTAATATTTTTGTAATCAATATTACCCACCGTTCTACCTCTCTTTATTCTTTAGTTTGATATCTTTATTATGCACCCCATACCCATCCTGTGGGCGGTAGTCAAAAGATTACAGAGGTACATAATGGGTCCAGGGACTGGACCTCAAAGTTTGATAGCTGAGCAAGTTACAAAGGTAATGAGCTCAGATGGTCACAATCATGACAAGTTACAAAGGTATTTGCAGATTACAAAGGTATATATAGGGTCCAGAGACTGGGCCCCAAAGTTTTGATAGCTGAACAAGGTACAATGGTAATGAATTCACTAGTTACAAGGTAATGAATTCACTAGTTACAAGGTAATGAATTATATAAGTAAATTTACTTACGTCTGTACATGGTTGCAATCATGAACAAATTATAAATCAATGAGCAATCTATTAGTCTACACCCAGCCACAACTGTATATACATACACACATACACATACATATATACATACACACACACATACACACACACACGTGGCAATGCTTTATTTACAGGGAGCAAAGTCAGGGTATTTTTCCAGAATGGTCTGTAATATACCACTGTGGATAAAATACTTTGACATATCTTGAACATTTCTGAGTGAGTTGTCTCTGAATTCATTAATTTTATCGCACTCCAGTACATAATGACGCAGGGTGTGACAATAATCTAACTGGCAAAGTTTACATTTTGTTTGGTCTACATCTGGTGGTGGTGGTGATTTAACCTGCCAAAGATACTTGTAACCCAGCCGGAGGCGGGCGGTAGTGACATCCAATAGTCTGCTTATTTTGTTGGATGCACCATAGACATGTGGCTCCTCCTGCATGATAGAATGATGATAGATGGACTGACTGGTGTCAATCTCCCTGAGTCTTAAGTCAATAAAATTCAGTTGAAGTTCTTTTCGTATTATTGTTCTCAAACTGCTAACTGACAAGCCAAGATTGTAATCTATCCCCTCTTTGAAAGCATAAGACTTAGCCAATTTATCAGTTCTATCATGCATCTGAAGACCAATGTGAGATGGAATCCACAGCATGTGCACTCTGACTCTACTATCCAGAATCCTACCATACCTGTGCCTGGCTTCTGACACGAGCATGCTACAAGTTATACTTGGTGAGTTGAGAGCATTTATGGATGACAGAGAATCAGTTACAATTAGAGAGTTAACCCTAGATACATGGACGCATTTGAGTGCAAGGAGTATGGCAAACAGTTCTGTCTGAAGGGTAGATTCCCAGTTATTGATGCGTGCTCCAATTTCTTTAAGAGAGCCATCACTCTGTATGACAACAGCAGCACTACCAGCTGCACCAGTGGATTGGTGAACAGAACCATCAACGTAAATAATTTGTGATAGAGTGTGCTGTTTGGCTAAATTATCAATACAGCTTAAGGCATCATGTTTGTCTTCAAGGCGAAGCTTTGGTTGTGATTTAAGAAGTAGTTTGGGGGGAAATGGAGGGATGGTAGTTTGGAATGGGGTAATATTCCATGGAGCGGAGAAGTGCCGCTGTTGCCTTACTTGCCACAGATCATGTATCTGATTCATGCGGAGGTCGGTTCCAGTTTTTTCGATCCATCTGGAGGGATGTTCACCAGTGCTGAGGAAAGTTTGGAGGGCTTCTGTGCATGGGTTTGAATGGGCTTGCCTGAGCATATTAACCCCAATTAGGATATTTCTTTCAGTAACACGATCTCTGATGCTTGGAATATCAAGTTCTTTCTGCATATTTAAAATTTTGGCATCCTAAAATGATCCTCATTGCTTCGTTCTGCAGTTTTTCCAGCCCTCCAAGCTTCCAGTCAGACACAAGAGCAAGTAGTGGGGCAGCATAATCAACTAATGATCTACTATAAGCAAGATACATCATTTTCACAATTTTAACATTAGCACCATACCTGGGGTGAAACCCTGCCACAACTCTAAGTGCTCTCAGCCTTTCTTTGTATTGACGACAAAGTCTCGTTACAACAGGTCCAAGTAGTGGGACCTCAAAGCCTAGATACCTGTATCGGTTTACATATTCTAGAAGAGACCCATCATGCAACTGGATCTGGCGAACTGTGCCTCTCTGTCGAGGAGGACGCCTATTGAGTATCTTTGTTTTATCAGTAGAGATTATCAACCCCAGGTCCTGACACGAGGCTAGTACATGGTTAAGGATGTTTTGGGTGTTGGAGAATCCGGTGGTGTGAATCATTATATCATCAGCAAAACTATTCTCATCTTGTGATTTGTGATTAGGTGTAAGACCTTGTCTGTACAATCCATTATTGTACCATTATTGAGTGCAAAAATTATAGGGGAATAAGTCTGTTGAGTGTACCTGGTAAAGTGTATGGTAGAGTTATTATTGAAAGAATTAAGAGTAGCAGAATAGCAGATGAACAAGGGGGCTTTAGGAAAGGTAGGGGGTGTGTAGACCAAGTGTTTACAGTGAAACATATAGGTGAACAGTATTTGGATAAGGGTAAAGATGTTTTTGTGGCATTTATGGATTTGGAAAAGGCATATGATAGGGTAGATAGGGGGGCAATGTGGCAGATGTTGCAGGTGTATGGAATAGGAGGAAGGTTACTGAAAGCAGTGAAGAGTTTTTATGAGGATAGTGAGGCTCAGGTTAGAGTGTGTAGGAGGGAAGGGGACTATTTCCCAGTAAAAGTGGGCCTTAGACAAGGATGTGTGATGTCACCGTGGTTGTTCAATATATTTATAGATGGGGTTGTAAGAGAAGTGAATGCGAGGGTCTTGGCAAGAGGTGTTGGGCTAAAAGATAAAGAAGCAAATACAAAGTGGGAGTTGTCACAGTTGCTTTTGCTGATGACACTGTGCTTTTGGGAGATTCTGAAGAGAAGCTGCAGAGGTTGGTGGATGAATTTGGTAGGGTGTGTAAAAGAAGAAAATTGAAAGTGAATATAGGAAAGAGTAAGGTGATGAGGATAACAAAAAGAATAGGTGACGAAAGATTGGATATCAGATTGGAGGGAGAGAGTATGGAGGAGGTGAATGTATTCAGATATTTGGGAGTGGACATGTCGGCGGATGGGTCTATGAAGGATGAGGTGAATCATAGAATTGATGAGGGGAAAAGGGTGAGTGGAGCACTTCGGAGTCTGTGGAGACAAAGAACCTTGTCCATGGAAGTAAAGAGGGAATGTATGAGAGTATAGTTATACCAACGCTCTTATATGGGTGTGAAGCATGGGTGATGAATGTTGCAACGAGGAGAAGGCTGGAGGCAGTGGAGATGTCATGTCTGAGGTCAATGTGTGGTGTGAATATAATGCAGAGAATTCGGAGTTTGGAAATTAGGAGGAGGTGCGGGATTACCAAAACGATTGTCCAGAGAGCTGAGGAGGGGTTGTTGAGATGGTTTGGACATGTAGAGAGAATGGAACGAGACAGAGTGACTTCGAGAGTGTATAAATCTGTAGTAGAGGGAAGGCGGGGTAGGGGTCGGCCTAGGAAAGGTTGGAGGGAGGGGTAAAGGAAGTTTTGTGTGCGAGGGCTTGGACTTCCAGCAAGCATGTGTGAGCGTATTTGATAGGAGTGAATGGAGGCATATGGTTTTTAATACTTGACGTGCTGTTGGAGTGTGAGCAAAGTAACATTTATGAAGGGATTCAGGGAAACCGGCAGGCCGGACTTGAGTTCTGGAGATGGGAAGTACAGTGCCGGCACTCTGAAGGAGGGGTGTTAATGTTGCAGTTTTATAACTGTAGTGTAAAGCACCCTTCTGGGAAGACAGTGATGGAGTGAATGATGATGAAAGTTTTTCTTTTTCGGGCCACCCTGCCTTGGTGGGAATCGGCCGATGTGTTAATAAAAAAAAAATAAAAAATTATTAATACTGTGAGTCTTACATGAGCTATCATCACCGGCAAACATGGCAACTGTCACAGACGAATATATTTCTGCAGGTGATGACAATGATGATAGATTCCAGATCTTTATAAGTAAAAAAAGAAGGAAAAGTGAGAAAGGGCTAGAGCGCCGACGTAGTCAGGCTCACTTGACTCGTAGGCAATGTGAACCTAGACGTCCATGGTGCACACAGGGTGCAAAAAGCCTTTCTTCTAAGAAAGACTGTGTTAAGCTGAACTTCCCTGACAACACCCTGCTGCAGGATAGGTGTGCATAGCTAATGGCAGCAGTAAATGCACATCCAAAGGCGAGGATCCACTTTTGAAAAAACTCACACAACTTTGTGTTTGTGGAACAGAACAAAGAACTGATCAGTGATCTACTTAACACAACCTATGGGGATATTAAGCTGCTTCGCCCTCCATCAGACACGTATCACTTTAAAAAAGGGGTCAGTATCATAATATTTGGATACCCTCTCGATATGGACCCATCCCATTTGACTCTAAGCGAGCATATCATCAAGCCCAAGAGACTTAAAGGAAAATCCCACATTATTGCCAGTTGGGTAGGCCCTGTGCCCCTCCCCCGAAATATCTGGGTGCCTGGACTACGTTTCCTACCCATCGACGTGTACCTACCCCCTCAACATAGGTGTTACAAGTGCCAACACTATGGCCATGTGGCAGTAGCCTGTGGAATACTACATTCTTGGTGTGGTAAGTGTGCTGGGAAACATTCCAATAGAGAATGCACAGTAGGCTTTGACAACCAAAAGTATAAGTGCATTAACTGTAAAGAAGAAGGGGTTACAGTTTCCCATAAGGACTGCAGTCGGAACCCAAACAACCTTCGACGTAAAAATGACAACAGTCCTTTAATGCCATTTGAGGACGAGGCCATCCAGTCTACCACAACCAGATCTGAGACTGAATCTCTGCAAAGTGTGGACGAGTCCAACCTTCCTGCAAATGATTCTGGTGATACCAGAGTGCCATCACACACACCAATTGTGGAGGAGCTAGCCAACCCTGCTAGCACATGTGGAACTACTGATAGTTTACCACCCATACCTATGCATCCACCTGAATTTTGGGATAAGCATGTCACTCCTCCCAATACACACATCTCCAACAGTCAGACGGACGCTACACATGTAACCCCCCTGGAAGCTGGAGATGAGTCAGATGCACAGGACCCACCCGCAATGAATGATGAAGTAGTCATGTCACAGGCACCAACAAAGAGCACTTATTTAACCAAGGTACCTGTTAAGGTTATAGGTGTTACAGAAAGAACTAAGTCAGGTGAGCCCTCCTCTGGAGAGGCATTTGATTCGCCTGACCTGCCTCAAATTATAACATGCAATTACATGCAATTACATTAAGTTTTACAACCTGCATGAATTGTATCACTGTAGGCAACAAGAGCATTTCACCCATCCATGGAAGATGTGTTCATTTAATATCACATACCTGCAAGTCCCTCCCAAGAAGCTCATTGCTAGTAATCCCTTCCTTAAATCACTTGTAAAAGCAACTGCTCAAGAAGAAATTTCTCGCCTAGCTGGTAATAATAAGTTATCTCAAGTTATATACACTGATGGATCTAAACAGGAGTCTTCTGGCAGGGCTGCAAATGCTCTGGTTGCCACCTCCCTAGTTAAGAACAATAATAATTTGTTTGAACTAGGCATAAGAATTAACAACTGGGCGTCTACACTGCAAACTGAATTGTTTGCAATCCTAATGGCACTAAAGCTAACTTATGACACTGAGCTTGACTCTAACATCATTACTGATTCTATGTCATCATTGAAGGCTCTTGACTCATATAATGACTCTAACAGCATCTATTGGAAAGCCAGGTATAGATACTAAAAAATCCGGGACAAAGGAATTAATGTACATTTGCTATGGATTCCGTCACACATTGGATTACTCCTTCATGATAAAGTTGATATGTTAGCCAAGAAGAGCATTATAAGGAGAATGCAGAATATAACTGGTATATCTGTGTCTAGCATTAGGAATATTTAGGAGAGAAACAATAATGAAATGATAGCTATAGGAATGCAGTTAGAGCCTGAGAGATCTATAACCCACTATGATAACATGAACGTAGATAAGTATGTTTATGGAGCAAATTGCAATATGAACAGACTGACTGATGTTGAGTGGCCAGGCTTCGGCTTGGCTACAAGTACTTCTGGCAGTTTGGGAGATACACAGATGATGATCAAACTAAATGCAAATTATGTGATCAGGCATATGGTCACTGTCTTGAACACTATGGGCTTAATTGTGCACTTATTGAGGAATATAGACATAGACAGTATAATAACCTATGCGACATGTCAAGATATCTTATTTATGATATAAGATACCAATTGTACTAAGCAAATTTCCTAAATTTGCTTGTAACAGATAACTGAAATGTAGATATAAACCCAAATTTACAATTGGTAACCCCTTTGGGGCCTAGTGCCTAGGCCTTTTGTGTATCCATATGCTCTTGCGCTACCGTCCACAGGATGGATATGGGGTGCACAATAAACTAGCCACTTCGGTGGCAAAATCTAAAATCTATCTCCTATGACGAACGGCCATACTTCTGGCACCCTGTTTTACCTCTGGCACCCTGTTTTACCTCTGGCACCCTGTTTTACCTCTGGCACCCTGTTTTACCTCTGGCACACTGTTTTACCTCTGGCACCCTGTTTTACCTCTGCACCCTGTACTCACCTAATTGTGGTTGCAGGGGTCGAGACTCAGCTCCTGGCCCCGCCTCTTCTCTGTCCACTACTGGGTCTCTCCTCTCCCTGCTCCATGAGCTTTATCATACCTTATCTTAAAACTATGTATGGTTCCCCTCTCCACTATATCGTTCGCTAGACTATTCCACTTCCTGACTACTCTATGGCTGAAGAAATGCTTCCTAACATCCTTTTGACACATCTGAGTCTTCAGCTTCCAGTTGTGCCCCCTTGTTTCTGTGTTCCCTCTCTTGAACATTCTGTCACTATCCACCTTGTCGATTCCCCGCAGTATTTTGTATGTCGTTATCATGTCTCATCTAACCCTTCTGTCCTCCAGTGTTGTTAGTCCTATTTCCTTCAACCTTTCTTCATAGGACAGTCCCCTGAGTTGTGGAACTAGCCTTGTCGCAAACCTTTGCATTTTCTCTAGTTTCTTGACGTGCTTGACAAGATTTGGGTTCCAGACTGGTGCTGCATACTCTAGTATAGGCCTGACGTACATGGTGTACAGTGTCTTGAACGATTCCTTGTTAAGGTAACGGAATGCTAATCTTAGGTTTGCCAGTCGCCCATATGCTGCCGCAGTTATCTGGTTGATGTGTGCCTCCGGAGACGTGCTTGGCATTATACTCACCCCAAGGTCTTTCTCCTTTGACAAGGTTTGTAGCCTTTGTCCACCTATTCTGTACTCTGTCAGTGGTCTTCTTTGCCCTTCTCCGATCTTCATGACTTTGCATTTGGTGGGATTAAATTCGAGAAGCCAGTTGCTAGACCAGATGTCAAGCTTGTCCAGGTCTGTTTAAAGTCCTCTTCTGATGTGATTCTCCTTATTAGTTTCACATCATCTGCAAACAGAGACACTTCTGAGTCTATCCCGTCTGTAATGTCATTTACATATACCAAGAATAGCACTGGTCCTAGGACTGACCCCCTGCAGTACACCGCTCATCACAGGTGCCCACTGTGATACCTCATCTTGCACCATGACCCGTTGTTGCCTCCCTGTGAGCTATTCCCTGATCCATTCCAGTGCCCTTCCTGTTATACATTCCTGTTCTTTCAACTTCTTTACTAATCTCATATGAGGAACTGTGTCGAAGGCCTTCCTGCAGTCCTTCTATCTTTCCTCAGGATCTGATATCCCTGTGGGAAGAATGTGTCTGTTACTGCCTCATTGAGTTTAGTTTCTGTGACGGCTATGATGTCTGGGGACATCTCACCTATTCTTTCATTCCACTCTTCATACTTATTCATAATTCCATCCATGTTTGTATACCAAACCTTCAACCTTGTTTCCAATACTGTGGCCCTGGGGGGATCTTGGTGGGTTGGGGGGTGTCGGCAAGGTGCCCATAGGGGGATTGTATGGTTGGGGAATGGGTTGGTGGGATGGAGTTTGTGATGGGGGTGGGGGTAATTGTGATGGTGGGTTTTGGGTTGCTGGGGTGGGGACAGGGGGACTGATGTGTGTGTGTGGGGTGTTAAAATGTATGGTTGCCGTTGGGTTGTTGTGATTTGAGGCCCGTTGTGGGTCTACCTGGAGTCTACCTGGAGAGAATTCCAGGGGTCAACGCCCCGCGGCCCGGTCTGTGACCAGGCCTCTTTTGGACCAGAGCCTGATCAACCAGGCTGTTACTGTTGGCCGCACGCAGTCCAACGTACGAACCACAGCCCGGCTGATCAGGTACCGATTGAGGTGCCTGTCCAGTGCCTGCTTGAAGACAGCCAGGGGCTTGTTGGTAATCCCCTGATGTATGCTGGGAGGCAGTTGAACAATCTTGGGCCCCCTCACACTTATTGTGTTGTCCCTCAACATGCTAGTGGCACCCTGCTTTTCATTGGGGGATGTTACATCGCCTGCCTAGTCTTTTGCTTTCGTACGGAGTGATTTTTGTGTGCAAGTTTGGTACTAAGCCCTCGAGAATTTTCCATGTGTATATAATAATGTATCTCTCCCGCCTGCGTTCTAGAGAGTACAAGTTTAGGAACTTCAAGCGTTCCCAGTAGTTGAGGTGCTTTATCGCACTTATGCGTGCGGTGAAGGTTCTCTGCACATTTTCAAGGTCAGCAATTTCACCCGCCTTGAAAGGTGCAGTTAGTGTGCAGCAATATTCCAGCCTAGATAGAACAAGCGATCTGTAAAGTGTCAACATGGGCTTGGCATCCCTGGTTTTGAAGGTTCTCATTATCCATCCTGTCATTTTTCGAGCAAATGCAATTGCTACATTGTTATGGTCCTTGAAGGTGAGATCCTCTGACATGATCACTCCCAGGTCTTTGACATTAGTTTTTCGCTCTATTGTGTGGTTGGAATTAGTTTTGTACTCCGATGAGATTTTAATTTCTTCACGTTTTCCGTATCTGAGTAATTGAAATTTCTCATCATTGAACTTCATATTGTTTTCTGCAGCCCATTTAAAGATTTGGTTTATGTCTGCTTGGAGTCTTGCAGTGTCTTCAACGGTGGACACTGTCATACAGATTCGGGTGTCATCTGCAAAGGAAGACACAGCACTGTGGCTTATATCCCTGTCAATGTCTGATATGAGGATGAGGAATAGGATGGGAGCAAGTACTGTGCCTTGTGGAACAGAGCTTTTCACAGTAGCTGCCTCAGACTTTACTCATTTGACTACTACTCTTTGTGTTCTACGTGTTTTCCTGTTATTCCTTTATCACGCATTTTGTGTGCTATTACACCATGGTCACACTTGTCAAAGGATTTTGCAAAATCTGTGTATATAACATCTGCATTCTGTTTATCTTCTAGAGCATCCAGGACCTTGTCGTAGTGGTCCAGTAGTTGGGACAGACAGGAGCGGCCTGCTCTAAACCCATGCTGTCCTGGGTTGTGCAATTGATGGGTGCTTCCAGGGGGTGTGTTTGTCCTTCTACTTGGGCCTGGTGTCCTCCGTATCTCACTGTCTCCTCTCTTCGCTTTCTTATCCTCTCCTTCAGGGACTCCCTTTCTTCCTGTGTTCTGTCTCGGTCTAGGTATACATTCTGGTACTCCTGATTCGCCCTCAGCCATGCTTTCTCTTGCAGGATCATGATCCAGGCTGATTCTGCCTTGAAGATTACCTTGAGAGGTCGATTTCTTCCCCTTGTGTACCACCTGATTCTCCGAAAATTGTCACCTGGGACGTGTCTCCCCCTGTTGCTAACATGATACCTTTGATCCTTTCTTTCTCCTCCTGTTTTCTTCTGTCAAGGGTGTCCCCTTCGACTTCCTTCAGGCCATAGACAAAGATCGACTTCTCCCTTTCCTCCTCCCACTGTGTCTCCCATTGCCTCGTCAATGATGCATTAGCATCTCCTGGTGCTGTCATGGTTGAAGCCCCTGTGTTCCTTTGTGTGTCCGGCCTGCTCATTTGTCCCTGTCCACTGCAGTGTATTGTTGGGGTCTCTGTGTTTAGTGAATCTGCTGCTTTGCCTACCCTCTCATGTGTATTTACTGTGCTCTCATTCGTTGATACTGTGGTGCTCTTCTTGTCCCTGGCTGCTTTTTCTATATCCCTCTTGTGTGTTGTTAGTATCCTGCTCATCTTGTTTTGGGCCCCACGTGAGTCTGACAGTGCCTGTGCATACAAGAGTTCTCCTTTTTCCTCCTCATTCCCATTGGCTGTGTCTGATGCACAAGCTCCAAGCTCCATTTCTGACCAGGTACTTTTGTCTCTGCACTGTGTCAGTCTCTGCAGCTTCACTTCTAAGATCTGGATCTTGGCTTCTGCTTTTTGACTTGCATTTCCCATTTTCTACTCTCCTCAGCTATCCTCCTCTCCATTCCCTCAGTGATCACCAATATCTTCCTCTCCCATTCCTTTTCCCTTTTATTGAGTTCCTCCTCGGTGATCACCAATATCGTCCTCTCCCATTCCTTTTCAAACAAACAAACAAACAAACAAATTTTATTTCATTGCAGATTACATGGGTATCGGAAGTTACAATGTAAATTGAGTGCAAGGAGAGCCACTGACATGCCATGGCATTAGGGGCAGCTTATTCTAGTCCTTAAAAACTATGTACTTAATATTGAGAAATTTATTGAGTTTATTCTAGTTAAAAATTATTTTCAAAATTACAATATGATGAAATTTTACTGTTTAAATTATTATATAAAGATATTAGATTGTTACAGGTGTTAAGATTCTTGAATGATAATATGGAATTGAGATTATCTTAAGGAAAATAACATTGAGCA
>WNWK01041392.1:0-16470 GCA_009830355.1 Cherax destructor | reverse complement strand
ATAGCATGAAAATGTTTGCTGGCGAGGCTATAGCATGACAAGGTTCGGGGCTATAGCATGAAAATGTTGTGCTGGCGAGCTATAGCATGAAATTTTGGGGGAGGCTATAGCATGAAAATGGTGCTGGCGGGGCTATAGCATGAAAATGTTGTGGGAGCTATAGCATGAAAATGTTGTGCTGGCGAGGCTATAGCATGAAATTTTTTGGGGACTATAGCATGAAATGTTGTGCTGGCGAGCATAGATGACAATGTTTTTGTTGGCGAGGCTATAGCATGAAAATTTTGGGCTAGGTTATAGTTTAAAATGTTTGCTCAACTATAGCAGGGAAATGTTGTGCTGGCGGGGAAAGCATGAAAATGTTGTGCTGGCAGACATAGCATGAAAAGGTTTGCTGCCGGGGCATACAAAAAATGTTGGCTGGGGGGCTGCATGAAAATAGTGCGGGGCTATAGCATGAAAAGGTTGGCGAGCTATAGCATGAAATGTTGTGCGGGCAGGCTATAGCAGAAATGTTGTGTGGCGATATACTGACAATGTTGTGCTGGCGAGGTATAGCATGAAAATGTTGTGCGGGCGGGGCTATAGCATGCAATGTTGTGCCGAGGCTATAGCATGAAAATGTTGTTGGCGAGGCTATAGTAAAAGTTTGGGCCATAGCATGAAAATTTGGTGGCGGGGTTAGAGAAAATGTTGTGCTGGCGAGGCTATAGCATGAAATGTTGTGCTGGCGAGGCAAAGCATGAAAATGTTGGGGGTGAGGCTATAGCATGAAATGTTGTGCGGGCGAGCTATAGCATGAAATGTTGTGCTGGCGAGCTATCCCTGAAAATGTTGTGCTGGGAGGCTTAGCATGAAAATGTTGGGGCGGGGCATAGCATGACAATGTTGTGCTGGCGAGGCTATACATGAAATGTTGTCCTGGCGAGCTAAAAACAGAAATGTTTCCGGAGGCAAAGCATGACAATGTTGTGCTGGCGAGGCTATAGCATGAAAATGTTGTGTAGCGAGGTTTAAGCTGACAATGTTGCTGAGGCTATAGATGAAAATGGGGGGAGGCTATAGCATGAAATGTTGTTTTGGCGAGCTATAAATGAAATGTTGTGCTGGGGGGGTATAGCATACAATGTTGGAGAGGCATGATAAAAATTTGTGCTGGCGAGGCTATACGAAAATGTTGTGTGGCGAGGCTATAGCATGAAAATGTTGTGTGGGAGGCAAAGCATGAAAATGTTGTGCTGGCGAGGCATGCATAAAAATGTGCTGGCGAATCTATAGCATGAAAATGTTGTGCTCGAGGCATAGCATAAAATTTTGGTTGGCGAGACTATAGCATGAAATGTTGTGTGGCGAGGCTATAGATGACAATGTTGTCCAGGCTCTAGCATTAAAATGTTGTGCTGGCGAGACTATAAAAAAATTTTGGTGGGGGGCAAGCAAAAATGTTGTGCTGGCGAGGCTATAGCATAAAAAATGTTGTGCAGGCGAGACTATAGCATGAAAATGTTGTGTGGCGAGGCTATAGCATAAAAAATGTTGTCAGGCGAGACTATAGCATAAAAATGGTTGGCGAGGCTATAGCATGACAATGTTGTGCTGGCGAGGCTATAAGAAAATGTTGTGCTGGCGAGACTATAGCATGAAAATGTTTTGGCGAGGCTATAGCATGAAAATGTTGTGCTGGCGAGACTATAGCATGAAAATGTTGTGCTGGCGAGGCTATAGCATGACAATGTTGTGCTGGCGAGGCTATAGCATGAAAATGTTGTGCTGGCGAGACTATAGCATGAAAATGTTGTGCTGGCGAGGCTATAGCATGAAAATGTTGTGCTGGCGAGGCTATAGCATGAAAATGTTGTGCTGGCGAGACTATAGCATGACAATGTTGTGCTGGCAAGGCTATGAGCATGACAATGTTGTGCTGGCGAGGCTATAGCATGAAAATGTTGTGCTGGCGAGGCTATAGCATGACAAGTGCTGGCGAGGCTATAGCATGAAAAAGAGACCCAGTGGGAGCAACGATGTTTGATAATTAATGCTTATATTTCCAGTCTTTCACAAATAAAAAAAAACATATGTATGGAAATGATATGTTAGAGACCTGTAACATGATATGTTAAGCGGAGCCCCTGTAACATGATATGTTGCGGGACCGTAACATGATATGTTAAGCGGAGACCTGTAACATGATATGTTAAGGAAACCTGTAACATGATATGTTAAGCGGAGACCTGTAACATGATATGTTAAGCGAGACCTGTAACATGATATGTTAAGCGGAGACCTAACATGATATTTTAAAGGAGACCTGTAACATATGTTAAGCGGAGACCTGTAACATGATATGTTATGGAGACCGAACAGATGTTAAGTGGAGCCCTGTAACATGATTTTTAAGCGGAGTCCTGTAACATGATATTTTAAAGGGGAACCTGTAACATGATTTTGGGAGACCTGTAACATGATATTTTAAAGTGAGACCTGAAAATGATGTTTAGCAGAGACCTGTAACATGATATGTTAAGCGGAGACCTGTAACATGATATTTGGACACCTGTAACATGATGTTAGGGAGACCTGTAACATATTTTAAAGGGAAACCTGTAACATGATGTTTAGCAGAGCCCTGTAACATGATATATTGCAAAACCGTAACATGTGTTTGGAGCCTGTAAATGATATGTTGCGGAGACCTGTAACATATGTTGTGAGACCTGTAACATGATGTAAGGGAGACCTGTAACATATGTTAGGGGAGACCTGAACATGTTTGCGGAGACCTGTAATATGATATTTTTAAATAACTGTGAAATTTGGGGTATTTTTTGGGGAAAGTTTGCCACACAGTGGCTTCATCAGCCCAAAAAAAGAAAAAAGGTGTGGGAGGGGGGAGTTTGAGGCAGCCCTGGCCGGGGTCGATGTGTTCAGTCCATCAACTTGTGGGAAAGTGGCACAACCCAGGGGGACTTTTTGCGTAATCGGGGTGAGATAACAGGAGGGGGGGGGTCATAGTAGTACCATCCACTATTCTGAGGTTTTCGCCCAAAGGTTGGACAAGTGTAGAAGAATTCGTTTGTATCAAGATCCCGCCATAGGGCCCTTTGTGCTACATTTCCCTACAAGATTGATGATGAACACACGACCCGGCCCGAGGGACTGATTACCTAAAACCCTCCTTTTTACACCTTTCTACTTTGTATTGACGATGAAGCCACTGTGTGGCGAAACGTTTCCTAATAAAGATACCAATGTTGCACATGTGTCTAATTTATAACTTGTCGGTTCTCTGAACCATTCATCTACATGATATGAAAGCTTAGACCTGTAACTGATATGTTGGGAACCTGTAACATGATGTTGCAGAGACCTGAAACTGATATGTTAAGCGGAGCCTGTAACATGATATGTTAAGGGAGACCTGTAACATGATATGTTATGGACACATAAGAACATAAGAACATAAGAAAGGAGGAACACTCGCAGAGCTTTGGCCCATACTAGGCAGGTCCTTCACAATCCTCCCACTAACAGAACACTTGTTCAACCCAATTTTCAATGCTACCCAAGAAATAAGCTTTGACAATTCTACCCACCATGCCAGAGTCCCACTCAAATCCAACCTCTCTCACTCATGAATTTATCCAACCAAAATTTGAAACTACCCAAGGCCCTAGCTTCAATAACCCTACTAGGCAGACTGTTCCACTCATCAACTACCCTATTTCCAAACCAATACTTTCCTATATCTTTTCTAAATCTAAACTTATCTAACTTGAATCCATTATTGCGGTTCCTTTTTGGAAAATATCCTCAAGACCTTATTTATATCCCCTTTGTTAATACCCATTTTCCACTTGTATATCTCGATCATGTCTTCCCTCATTCTACGTCTTACAAGTGAATGTAATTTTAGGGTCTTCAATCTTTCTTCGTAAGGAAGATTTCTAATGCTATGTATTAATTTAGTCATTCTACGCTGAATGTTTTCTAACGAATTTATGTCCATTCTGTAATATGGAGACCAAAACTGAGCTGCGTAATCTAGGTGAGGCCTTACTAATGATGTATAAAGCTGTAATATAACCTCTGGACTTCTGTTGCTAACACTTTGATATAAATCCCAGTAATCTATTTGCCTTATTACGTACGCTTAGGCATTGCTGTCTTGGTTTAAGGTTGCTGCTTACCATCACCCCCAAGTCCTTCTCGCAATCTGTATGGCTAAGTTCTACGTTATTTAACTTATAAGTGCTTAGTTATGGACACTCCCGAGCTTCAGAACCTTGCATTTATCTACATTGAACTGCATCTGCCACTTTTCTGACCACGAATTAAGTTTGTCTAAATCTTCCTGAAGTTCTATGACATCTATGTTTGAATCAATTATCCTACCTATCTTCGTGTCGTCGGCGAATTTGCTCATATCACTAGTAATTCCCTCATCAAGGTCATTGATATATATTATAAATAACAATGGGCCTAAGACTGATCCCTGTGGAACACCACTTGTTACAAGTCCCCATTCGGATTTAACCCATTTATGCACACTCTCTGCTTCCTATTGGTGAGCCATGACTCGATCCATGACAGCACTTTTTCCCCAATGCCATGAGCTGCCACTTTCTTTAACAGTCTCTGGTGCGGTACTCTATCAAAAGCCTTACTAAAGTCTAAATAAACAATATCGAATTCTTATCGTGATCAACAGCCTCAAAAGCTTTACTGAAGAAGGTTAATAAATTAGATAGGCAGGAACGGCCCTCGTGAATCCATGCTGGGTATCATTAATCAAATTATGGTTATCTAGATGGCTTCTAATAATATCAGCTATAATTGACTTAGTAATTTGCCTACAATTGAGGTCAGGCTTATTGGGCGTAGTTTGACGGTAGTGACTTGTCCCCTGCTTTAAAATAGGAATTACATTAGCCATCTTCCACATATCAGACACTACACCTGTTTGAAGAGATAAATTAAAAATGTTAGATATTGGTTCACAGAGTTCCATTTTGCATTCCTTAAGAACCCTTGCAAAAAGCTCATCAGACCCGCGATTTATTTTGTTTCAGTCGGTCCAGCTGTTTCATAATCATTTCGCTAGTGACTGTGATATTACATAATTTATCTTCTTCTGGGCCTCTGTAAAAATTAATTACTGGGATATTATTAATGTCTTCCTGTGTGAAAACCGAGAGAAAATAATTATTAAAAATAGAGCACATATCATTCTCCTTGTCAGTAAGATGCCCAAAGTTATTTTTAAGGGACCTATCTTATCCCTAACTTTTGTTCTATAAACCTGGAAAACTTTTGGGTTAGTTTTTGAATCCCTAGCAACTTTAATTTCATAGTCCCGTTTAGCTTTTCTTATTCCCTTTTAACGTCCCTCTTAATGTCAGTATACTGATTTATAAGATGACCCTCACCTCTTTTTATGCGCCTATAAATTCCTTTCTTCTGCCCTAAAAGATATTTGAGCCTATTATTCATCCATTTTGGGTCATTTCTACTTGATCTAATTTCTTTATACGGGATAAATGTTCTTTGGGCAGCCTGTATAGTGTTAAGAAACTGTCATATTGATACCTCTCTTCTTCACCCCAGTCCACAGTTGATAAGTGTTCTCTAAGTCCATTATAATCTGCTAAGCGAAAATCTGGGACCATTACTGAATTATCCCTACTATCATACATCCATTCAATGCTAAAGGTAATTGACTTGTGGTCGCTTGAGCCGAGTTCCTCTGTAATTTCTAAATTATTAACAAGGGTTTCTTGCTTGCCAGAACCAAGTCAAGTAGGTTATTTCCCTTGTAGGTTCTGTTACAAACTGCTTCAAAAGCAATCCTGAACTACTTCTAAAAAGTCGTTAGATTCTAAATTCCCTGTCATGAAATTCCAATCAATCTGACTAAAGTTAAAGTCCCCTAGAATTACTACGTTATCGTGTCTTGTGGCCTTAACAATTTCCTCCCAAAGTAGTCTCCTTGTTCCCTATCTAAGTTTGGAGGACGGTAAATCACGCCTAAAATCAATTTTTCACACCCTCTGAAAATTCTATCCAGACAGACTCTGTATGTGTTAATTCAGACTTTATACCCGTTTTTATGCAACAATTTAAATGATCACGGACATAGAGTGCCACCCCCCCCCTTCCCGATACTTCTGTCTACTTGGAACAATTTAAAACCCTGAATGTGACATTCGGCAGGCAAGTCCTGATTTTTCATATTAAACCATGTCTCAGTTATTGCAAAAACATCAATATTACCCGTACTTGCAACTAATCTCAACTCGTCCATCTTATTCCTAGCACTACGACTATTGGTGTAATATATATTTAGAGACCCTCCTTTCTCTTTACCCTTCCTGCTCATCTCTGTTTTTCCACTATACCTATTACTGTCCTTGTCATCTAGTGTCACTAGCTTTCCACTATCCACCTTATTCTGCCTATTACTAGTTCTCCTACAACTTATAATATTACTACACTGGGACTTCTGTTTTCCCCCAAAACCCATACCACTAACTATTTCTAGTTTAAAGCCCTAACAGCTCCCTCCACTGCAGTTGCCAGTGCCCCCACCCCAGACCTGGATAAGTGAACCCCATCCCTGGCATACATGTCATTTCTGCCATAGAAAAGGTCCCAGTTGTCAATGAATGTTACTGAATTTTCCACAGTATTTGTCCAGCCAGAAATTTTAAACCCCCAATTGCCCGGGACAGCCATTCCCAACCCTCTCCTTGGCAAAAAAACTAGCAGGGTTCCCACCCTTCTTCCTAAAATGTCTTTTCTGACCAAAAACCCGCTAGTCAGGGGCCCCACTCCTACGTCTGCCAACATCGTTGCCCCCCAGCACTGAGACAGAAAAAGGATTGCCCCATTACCTCCGATGTTGCCCCGACGGGAAAAATTTCCCTTTTTTCCCAGCCCCAGGAAAGCAAACCCTCTGTCTCCTACTTCCCATCAATCAAACAGAAAGCCCCATTCCCTGTAACCAACCTGACGTCCCCAACAACAACATTTTTGCTTTTTGATTCATTTTATATTTTTGGTAGGTTTTAAAAAATTGTTTGGAAACAAGTTCCATTTATCCCCTTTGATGTTGTCTATTTACCAAATAAATGAAAAAAAATACTTATTTAATGTTTCATTAACAATTTCAACATTGAAAAAATTTGAAATTTGGCTTTTCCTTACTGGGGGGCCCATAAATTTATGTGCACTCAGTAGGAGTATTATAACTATATTTAGTTACTGACATATGTTTCCATATATGTGCACAGGAACTGATGAGGCTTACGGTAAATTGATGTACCCTTACTACGTGTTCAACTTAATAGTTCTGGTGTTTGGAGGCTGCAGCATCTACTCTCTCTTCAACGTCATCTCCTCATCATCAAAAAGTTCCTTAACTTTGTCGTTGATGTGAGTCTAAATCATTATTTTGTATGTGTTCTCTTCGTTTTGATAACTCTCATTCTATTTCACTGTTTGACATACCATAAGCAAACCACTAGTCATCCCACTATTTACCATCACTGCACTCACAACCTTACTTGACATACCCCTGGGTCAACACTCAAAACTGACACCCTAAGTTTTATGTCACCACGACCCACCAACATATCAACACCCTACGTCAGGGCTACTCAACTACTATGAGCAAAGGTCCACTTGGACAAGTACCAATGTATGCAAAGGTCCGATACATATGTTACATAATTCATTATGTAAAAAAAACATTTCATATTACTTCTCTTCACTAAGACAATTGTTTCACTACATATGAGACAAAGGGTCTTAGAACTGCTTGTGGAAGACAAAGCATAACTGCTGTGTCCAGTCTTCCTGGAAGGAACCATTTGCATCAAACTTTCTTCTTCTGAACATGTCATGTCTCCTTTAAAACGATATGACTAGTTTAGTAAAACAAATCATTTGATATGGAAATAAATATCTGGAGCATTAAAAATACCCAAAACTAGTAACCATATTTAGACTGTAAAAATAGCATAATGAATATGAAAATATCAATCAATTTACTTTAATAAACACAAGTTTGGTGAAGCAGTTGTCCTCTGTAATGAAATGTATTTATTACTGAAATTTATCTGTATTAAAATAAAACATGTTTTATATCCACCCCACATAAATTAAGAAAAACCCAGAATGAGTGAAATTTTTAACCAATATGATTAAACATTGATGTGAAGAATTTGATCACAATATTCAATACTAAATACCCACCAAGGTTCTTATTCAAAAAAGAGGGGACATAGCAAATTAAAATCAAACTTGCTAAAAGAAAATGAGAAACCCGAAATCATGCCTTGCAGAAACTCAATGCACAACTTTTCCCGAAATTCAAAGTTGCACCAGGGTGGCCAGATTTCCCGGCCCATATGTTGCACCAAGGTGGCCAGACTTCCCAGCCCATATGTTGCACCAGGGTGGCCAGATTTCCCAGCCCTATGTTGCACCGGGGTGGCCAGACTTCACACCCCATAGTTGCACCAGGGTGGCCAGACTTCCCAGCCCATATGGCCAAACTTTTTTTCCAAAATCCCAAAAAAAGTCAACTTCATCGCACAAGTGTTAATTACCAATAGGGAATTACCATTGGGATGGAAGAAAATATCACTATTTAGCCATGCTAGAATATTCCATTCAGTGTATGTATTCCATTCAGATAGAATAATGTATTAATCCCACTGATGTGTACCACCTGATCCTGAACGTGGTAACAGCTGGTATTTAACTAGCTTTCCCTGAAGTCCGCGGTCAACTACAAAAACTCAGAAGGTCCGGATTCGACCGCGGGGGCCCCCAATTGAGTAGCCCTACCCTACATTAACACCCTTCAAACTACATGTCAACATCAACACCCTACTAACGCTCCATAAAGCCCCGATATTCCTTTAAAACGACGTTATGTACCACAGAAAATAGAGGAGTGTTGTTGGGGGCAACAGCAGACCCCTGTCCATGCCCCAAAGGGAGCCCATCTCTCCTGCCGGGTCAGAAGCTTCCCAGGTGCCCCTGGAACTGGGGGGAATTTCCCTTTTGGAGGAGCACATGCCTACTAAAAGGGGGAAAATTTGTAGCAGAATTAAAGGAGGCGATTAAATGAATGTGGGGTTTTTTTGGGGAGACGAGTTAGGAAAGGACCCCAGTTCTGACAGAGAATAAGAGCGGGGGAGGAAAATTTTAGGTTAAAGAGGATGGGGGAACATGATAAGGATTACTATTACCATTAATAAAGAGAGATTTTCGAAAAATTTTTAATGACTGAAATTGAAGGGTGATGGAAAGAAATGTAAATATCGAAAAAAAATTAAATGGGGAAACGGCTCTTTTTTCATGTGGGGTGTTGTTATGTTGGAAATTTAATGAGGAAGAATTTTTAATTTAAAAGGAAGTGGAGGGTTGTTCCCATTTTTAAGAAAGTGATTGTATTTCTGTTTATTCGCTATCCTCGTCTGTGTACAAATTTTGAATGTAGTTGTTGTATTGAAACATGGGGCCAAAAAAAAAAGTTGAGACAAGATTAAGACCCCCGGGAGACGGTTTTCAGAACAGATTATGCAGGTCAGTTGCTATTAAACCACCCTTCTAGCAACTAGGAATCATATAACTTTTTACCAAAAAAGGTGTTGCTTTAATTTTTGCAGTTGCCTGACAACATGGGGGGGTTGTCTGACGAGTCAGCCCCAAAACCCCACGGGGTGAAAGGGGCTACATAGATTCGAATTTTTAATTCCCTTTTTCCCAAATCTGGTTGGTTGGTTGGGTTAATGGGCTTAAAGACTATCGACTCCATGAGGTCGAGGGGCTGAAATTTACCCTGAAAGAATACTTCTTAAAAAAAGTATTAAGGAAAAAATTTAGCAAACATTGTGGGGAACTGACCCCCTGTTAGTATCTTGGGCCGAGATTGCTCTTTTTTTTTTGAAATTTCATCTTCATATTTTTTTTTTTCCGTTTTCCTGGAGTTTACCTGGGGAGTTCCAGGGGTCAACCCCTCGGCCCGGTCTTTGGGCCAGGTCATGTTGATCAGAGCCTGATCAACCAGGCTGTTACGCTGGGCACGCAGTCCAACGTACGAACCACAGCCGGGGTGGTCAGGCACCGACTTTGGTGCCGTCCAGGCCGTTAAGACAGGGGCCATCGGAATCCCCTTTTTGTATGCTGGGAGGCAGGAAAGTCTTGGCCCCCGAACTTATTGCTTTAACGTTAGTGGACCCCCGTTTATTGGGGGATGTTACATCGTCTGCCGAGTCTTTGCTTTTGTAGGAGTGATTCCTTGCAAAATTTTGGACTAACCCCGATTTTTGGAAAATAAGACCCCCCGCCGGGGCCCCGGGATGGTTAGGGAAATTCCCAAACTTCCCAAAATTTAGGTGGTTTATCGGTAATGCGTTGAAATTTCGTATATTTTTTAGGTCAGCAATTTCACCTGCCTTTAAAGGTGCAGAGGGCAGCAATATTCCCGCCTCCATAGAACAAGGATGAAAAATGTCAACATGGGCTTGCATCCCTTGTTTTTAAGGTTCTTTATCCATCCTGTCATTTTTTTACAGATCAGTGGGGAGGTCCTTGAAGGTGAGATCCTCTGCCTAATCACCCGGTCTTTGACGTTATTTTTTACTTATTTTTTGGGTTTGGAATAATGTTTGTGATTAATTTTGGGTTTAATTTTTATTACCAGATTTACATTTCACAGATCTGATGATGAAACTGTGATTGCCTGAACAAAATTAGTATGCAGGGTTTGTTTTTAGTTTTAGTGTTCCAGCAATTAGAAAGGCTGAATTGAAGGGACTGTTTAATTAGCAAGAACTGGTAAATTTAAAGAAAAAATTTTAAAATTTAACTTTCTAAAATTTTCCCTTTTATACATTTAAAGATATTTTTTCATTTAAATTAATATAAAAATATTTTTTTTTTATAAAAAGAACCTTAAAAAACTTATAACCTAATTATAACAAGAAATTTATTTAATTAATCCAACTAAATATTTTTGACATAAGTTTACAATAATTTAATAATAAACAAACACAATGAAATATTTTTTTTTCGTTAGTTCAGATCGTTTTTTGAAAATTATTATAAAAAATTTTTTTACCTTACTGGCAAAAAAAAGTTGCTATTTAAAAAATATATATGTATATATATATATATATATATATATATATATATATAAAATATATATATATATATATATATATATATATATATTAAAATATAAAAATTTAAAAATTAATCCCCCAGAATTTTCTGGGGGCCCTCATCCTCAGAAAAGAAAAAACGAAGGGGAAAACGGGGTTCCCCCGGAGCGTTAGAATATTTTTTTCTCCTACCCTCCCTATATATTTACAGTAGTGTTTATTAATAGACAGAATACATTAAAGAAAACACAAAAATGAACATGAATACATTGGTACAATATATCAAAGATTAAACCCCTCCAGTTTCCCCGAATTTGGGACGCAAGCCCTGATGCATGCTTTTTCCCTTGGGAGGCCATGGAGGGCGAACAAAAAAGGGCTGGGCCCCGGGTGGTGTCGATGAGTCTGGCCCAGTTTTTTAAGGAAACGTGTTGCATTTTTTCCTTGTCCAAAGGCCTGATCCCTCGGGGACAAATTGACACTGTTTTATGTCCCTTTTGCCGATCTTGTATCCCCCCTGTGGTCAGCAGCTCCCCCCGTCGCACGACACTGTGAAGGATGTAGGTATCACCTTGAAACAGGTATAGCCCCGCAAGAGTTTGCCATTGTTCCAAGGATAGAGGGTGACCCCGTGGGCAGTTTGCTGGGGGGATTGTTGGCTCCCAGTGATCGGGCTTCTCCTGGGCATCCAGCTGAAGCAAGGGATTCTTTATGATGTCGTTGACTTCATTTTTCTTGCATAGCCCTTGGTTTTGGAACAGTTTAGACCAGGGTGACCTTTTGGGGTTTATGCATCGCCGCAAATACACGTATATTCCGGTGTTTTGGGCAGCAAGGGGGGGACCCTTTGGGAACTGTTTGAGGAAGTCCCCAGGGGAAAGTGCACTCACAGCTGGGAGACGGGCATTGCCTGTCTGAAGTTACACCCCTAAGATGGGCACTTTTCAGTGATCCTTTACGACTGTTTATAGCCCCAGCTGCCCCGGTTTTGGTACGGGAGCAGCAAGAGTCCCCCACAGTGATGGCACTGGCGTAGCTGGGGGTCTTGTATTCCGCTGAATCACTGAGGTTGTCCGGAAGAATTTTTTTTATTAGCTCATTTGATGCTATGGGAATGGGAAAGCTGGTGGGAAACTGGGAGGATTTGCGCCCCCCCCCGCTGACTGGAAGTGAGGTTCAACCACGTCCATCTGGGGGAAAGATTCAAACACCTATAGCATGGTCTTGAGGAGAGAGTCATATTCTTGAATGCTTTTTAATAGAAGAATACATTGACAGAAAAACACACAAGAACAGAATACATTTACAATATATCAAAGATTATAAATTTCCCCTCCAGCCCTGAACCCGGACGAAAACCAAGTATGCAGCATGCTTTTTCCCCCTCTGGATGGCCACGCGAGACGCGGGAACATGAACGGGCGCCCTTGGGCCCTGGTTTTCGATGAGTCGGGAAACCCCGTTCTTGGAAACGTGTTGTTTTTTTCCCAGCCCCCGGTCTCTGATCCCACTGGGAAAATTTATACTGTTGGCTTATGTCCCTGTATTTGCCGATCTTGTACTCCTCTCTGTGGTCAGCCCCCCCCTGTCGCCCAACACTGTGATGGAGTGGTGTAGCCAGTGTCGACACAGGTATAATCCCATGATATTTTTATTATATATATATATATAATATATATATATATATATATATATATATATATATAAAATTATATATAAAAATTATATATATATATATATATATATATATATATATATATATATATATATATATATATATATATATATATATATATATATTTTTTTTTTTTTTTTTTTACATATAAATGTTTATTAATAGACAGAATACATTTATAAAACACACAAACATGAACATGAATACAAGGGAAATATGTCAAAGATTATAACCCTCCAGCCCTCCGAAGCCGGACGCGAGGCGAGTATGCAAAAAATCACAGTAAACAGGTAATATAAAAATATGCAAGACAACCATAGAAAAATAGTAAAAACCACCGAACCTGTGCTTTCATGCTTTCAAATTTATTTATGTGATAAATTGGGGGCGTGAAGGTGGGGAGTGAAGGTCCTTTGCCAATGACGCACCTGCCCGCCACACTTCCAATACTGCCTTACTATCCACAAAGGGAGGTGAGTGAATGGTGGGGGGGAAAAGGGTTTAGATTACTGTAGGGATTTGTTTAGGAATTTATTGGAATTGGAACCGCATAAATTGAAGGTGAATGGGTGATGGGGTTTGGGGAGGTAAGGGTAGAGGGGGGCGGTTTTTCCAGTATATGATTGGGCCGATATGGAGGGGTTTTTGGGGGACTTTGGTTACGTACAAAAGATCGGGAACGATGTACAGATTTTTTCGGGGGGGGTAGGGCAAGGGCGGTATTATTCAGTATGGGGGGTTGGAAAGGAGGGCAGGGTGAGAGGTGTGGTATGTTTGGAACCGTCTTGATCGATATATTTCTGTGAAGCTTTGGGGGCCGGTGCGGAGTTGATGGGGGGGGATGCAAACTTGGGGGAGGGGGGAAAAAGTTGTTGAGAGCACTGTACCTGGACTTGGGGGGATTGGATGGCAGGGTTAGGAGGCCTAATGTATTGTTTGGTTGATTTTGTGTGGGTCATGGGGACTGAGGGAGGTGGGGAAAAAGGGGAAAAAATTAGGGATTTGGGTGGGTAAAGTACCGTAGAAATTAGAAACAGGAGGTGAGGGGGGGATTGGGATAGATTTTATTTCCCTTTTAGGGAAATTTTCCGGTGGGAGAGTTATTAATGGGGGTTGTAGGGGTTTAAGGGGGCTTGGCTCTGGACTTTTTGGGGGAAAGATGGTTGTGGCTTTGGTATGGCCTGGATGTTGCTTGTATTTACTGAAATTGGTACGGTTGGGGAAGGGGACGGATGACCTTATATGGGGGCGGAGACAGATGGGTTTGGGGGGGTATGTTGTGTGATCATGGGGAGGGATTTGGGGTGTGGGTATTTGGAGGGGGGTTTTAATTGGGGAAGAGTAAGGGTTTGTCTTGTTCTGTGCTGGGGGTTATGTGTGTGTTGATGTGGAGGTTTTTAATTAAGTTTGTGTATGGTCTGAGGTACTGAAACATGGTTGATGGATATTTGGGCTTCTCAGATTCAAGACTTGGTGATGTTAGAGGACGGTAACATGTTTGGTTTTCAAATGAATTTGGCGTATTTTCTATATTTTTCTTCGTTTTACACGGAGAGGGAAGGTTTTTAATTATCATGTGAAGTGGAACTGTGTTAACAATGAAAAGGGCAGGGGGAAAGGGGACGCTGGGGTGATGGGATACGTGGGGCATGTCATTTTATGCGTGAGTTTAAAATATATTGTACCCGGGGGAATACTATAGTAATTTGTGAAAATGTATTGTTTGGTGTAAAATTACTGTACCAGTGGATGTGGAAGGTAAGGCTGGGGGCTCTTATTATATTGAGTGGGCAGAAAAGTGGACACGGGGGCAGGGTACAGTGGCGATTTACGCTTTTGTATTCTATTTTTTACATTCATCCTGATGTATTAGGTCCCTGTAGTTTGTTGGGTAATGACTTGGTTAAATGTAATTGGGCATATAATTGTATGCACATAGTGGTTGGGGGGATAGGGGCTTTATTGTTCTTAAATTGTTTTACTGGGGATTGATTATTGTATGTTTTGTATTGAATTTTTTAATTATTTGCATTTGTGATTGCGGTCACTGTTATTTATGGAGATGTTTTTTTAATCCTGTTTAAAAACCCAAAAAAAATGTAAAAAAAAATATCCATTTTCGATTTAAATTGTTTCCCTTGGGGCAATATTTGGAAAAAAAAAAAGTAAAACCCGAAAAATCAAAAAATGAAATTGGAGGGAAAAAGTTAATAACATTTATAAAACGTAAAAAGGATAGGGAAAATGGTTTGGAAAATGGTTTGGATAAATTAAATCGAAAACGTGAACAAAAAAAAAAAAAAAAAAAAAAAAAAAAAATATATATATATATATATATATATATATATATATATATATATATATATATATATATATATATATATATATATATATATATATATATATATATGTTATTAAATGGGGAGTTAAGGATGGGAAGATGGAGGGGAAAATTTTGAGGGGTTGTTAAATGTTGATAAGAAGGGAAGGGATTTGTGAATAGGGCAAGGGGGAATAACATTTTTTGGGGGTGGAAAGCCCGTTGTGAGTGTGGGGGAAATTCGGGGTGGGTAGAATGAAATGGGGTAAGGAGCTGGGGTTGATGGGGAAAAAATAGAAATGTTAAAGAGGGGGGTATTTTTGAAGTGGTTGGGGTTTTTATTCAAAAATGTATGGAAGAGGGTAAGGTACCAGGACTGGCAGAGTTTTATTGTTTTTGTATAAAGACAAAGGGGACAAAAAAGAGAAAAAAAATAAATAAGTCTGTTGAGTATAAGGTAAAGGGATGGTAGAATTATTATTGAAAGAATTATGAGAAGACAGAGAGAGGGTATAGATGAACAAGGAGGTTTAGGAAAGGTAGGGGTGTGTAGACCGGTTTACAGTGAAACAAAGGTAACAGATTTTAGATAAAAAGAGGTTTTTTTGGCATTTATGGATTTGGAAAAAAGGGGAGATAGGGTGGATAGGGGCAATGTTGCAGGTGATAAATAGGAGGTAGGTTATGAAAAGGGAAAAGCTTTTTTGAGGATAGTGAGGTCGGTTAGAGTGTGTAGGAGAGAGGGGGATTATTTCAGTGAAAGTGGCCTCAAGGGTGGGATGCACCTGGTTTTTCAATATATTTATAGATGGGGTTGTAAGAGAAGTGAAGGAGGGTCTTGGGAAGAGATTTAGGTTAAAAGACAAAAATCAAATACAAAGTGGGGGTTTTCCCGTTGCTTTTTTATGAACTGTGCTTTTTTAGATTCTGAAGAGAAGGAGAGGTTTGGGGGATGAGTTTTGGGAGGGGATAAAAAAAGAAAAAATTTAAAGTAAATATAGGAAAAATAAGGTGATGAGGATAACAAAAAAATTAGGGGGACGTAGATTGATATCAGATTGGAGGGAGAGAGTTTGGGGGAGGTGAATGTTTTGAATTTTTGGGGTGGGCATGTCACAGAGGGTCAAAAATGAGGTGAATCACAGAATTGATGAGGGGGGTGAGTGGTGCACTTGAGTTTGTAGAGACAAAGAACTTTTTCCATGGAAGAGGGGAATTTGGGGGACAGTTATACCAACACTCTTATATTTTGAAGATTGGGGTGAATGTTGCAACGAGGAGAAGGCTGGGGGCATTGGAGA
>WNWK01041391.1:0-16471 GCA_009830355.1 Cherax destructor | reverse complement strand
CATTAGTTTCCCATGATCTCTTTTCTTTTTCCCCAGGATAGTGCCGATACTAGATTTGTTTTTGTTGTACATCCTGGCAAGCTCAATCCACGTCCCCACTCTCATATTTTTCTACAATCTCTTTCTTCAGTTCGATGGTGGCCCTCACTCTTTTACCACAGGGTGCCACTAGGAAGCTTCTTTGGACCCAGGGTGACTTATTTCACAGTGACAATCACTGAACCAGCAATAAACACAACAAAAGTATTGTGAATGTTTGAAAGAGCACGCTGGGTAATGTTCTCTCAAGTGTAAACAACGCTTGACTGGCGTCCTGTGTGCCTCACCGCGCTTGCGCGAGGCAGGCGGACAGGTTTGGTTACGGTTCGCTATACGAGTAAATGTTCGCTACATGAGAAAAATATTTTGCAAAAAAGCGTTCGTTACACGTTTTAGCTTTTGGGCGTTGTTAGTCAGGGTTCCACTGTAGTATTAAAATTAGTAAATTTAGTAATAGGAATTGTTTTATCTCGGCATCATACACCATTTCTATAAATGCTCCTATGTTGGGAGAGTATTTCAGTCAAACTAGGACTAACTTAAGATTTATTAGGCAATAGCTATTAGGAATTTTATGTTTACAGTCATTCGGGTGAATGTAAGTGTAAATTGGGGGAATTACAGATAATGAGAGTAAGTCTATTTTGTTTTGGATGTGTTCATGATACAAAAAAGAGAATACGTAGGGGGTTTTTTCACATAGCTGATGATGGGGTGTGTTAGGGAGATAAGATGTCTTTTAATGGTATTTTTGAAAATGGTGGTTGAATCTGGGGTTTCCCTAAAGTTTTCGGGCAGGGAGTTCCAGATTTTAGGTCCTTTTATGTACAATGAGTTTTTGTTTTTGTAGAGATTTAGCCAAACATGAGGAATGTCATAGAGATTTTGTTTCTATGGGTCCTGTTGCAACTATCAAGAAAGTGTTTTAGTTCAGGGTTAATATTAGAATTTATGGTTCTGTAAATGTAGGTTGCACAGTAGTAGGTGGGAATGTTTTGTACAGTGACTAAGTTTAGGTCTTTGAAGAGTGAAGGGGGGTGTTGTCTAGCATTGGATTGCGGGATAATTCTTACTGCAGTTTTTGTTGAGTTATTATTGGCTTTAGGTGGGTTGCTGCTGTTGATCCCCAGGCACAAATAGCATAGGTGAGGTAGGGATAAATGAGTGAATAGTATAGTGTGAGTAGGGCTGATTTGGTACATAGTAACGTATCTTTGAGAGGATCCCAACTGTTTTTGGGTACTTTTTGTTACGTTTTTGGGTATGGGTGTTGAATTTCAGGTTGCTCTCAAGGTGCAGATCCCGGAATTTGCCCTCATAATGTTTGAGGGCAAATGAGTTTTGTTTATGAGTGTTGTCAATCACAATGTTCATGGCATCACCTGTTCTGCTCCTAAACATAATGTAAAAGGTTTTGTCAGTATGTATTAAGTGTGATATTTTACTAGCTCTTCATTACAATAGTATTGAGTGAGGCAAGATTAGGGTGGGAGATGACAAGTCGTGTTGTCAGTGAGAGAATGGGTTTAAGGTGTTGTGATACATTAGGAAGATCATTGATGTATAAGAGGAAGAGCAGGGGACCAAGGATTTTCCCCTGTGGTACTCCAGTATCTAGTGGTCTTGTTGATGAGGTTGTGTCCTTAATAGAGATGTATTAATGTCTATTAGAAAGGTAGGATTTGAAATATGTAAGTGCATGGCCTCTTATACCATAATGATCAGGTTTGTGGAGTAGGATGCTGTGATCTACTGTATCAAAGCAAGTGTAATCTCTTGTGCACGAGTTTCTCGAAGATTTTGGATAGCAATGGTAAGGTTGATATTGGCCTGTAGTTGTTTACATCTGTGGGGTCACCATCTTTGTGTATTGGTGTAACCCTTTATCTTGGTAGTGTTGGGAAAGTGCTGGTTTCTAGTGATTTATTTAAGAGTAATGAAATAGCGGGTGAAAAAACATGAGCCGCTCATTTGTACAATAATGGCGGGACTTGAGCCAGATTTCCTGATTTATTTTTTAAACGTCTTAATATCGTGGTGACTTCTGTGGGCTCGGTTGGTGCAAGATAAAAAAGGGGGTTGGGAAATTCCTATCTAAGTAATCACTTGCTCGGGCATTGGTACCCGAGATTTTACTGGCGAGATTTGACCCTATAGTTGAGAAAGTCATTTATCTTGTTAACTGTATCAATAGGCTATAGTTGTGTTTCATTCGGTTTAATGAGGACAATATTCTTTTTTTCAGTTTGTGGGTGCCCAGAATCACAGTGTGTGTCTTCCAGAGTCTTTTTATATCTCCTATTATTTCAGTGAATCTATTGGAGTAGTACAGTTGTAGCCTTTCTTATTAGTTTGGTGAGGACTGATGTGTAGTGTTTAATAATATCTTTTTGTTTATTAAGCCCCTGTCTATATTGCTTTTCATATTGATGTTTCTTATCAGTAGAACCTTTAGTATGCTTTTGTTAGTCATGGGCAAGGAAGAACCCAGCTTGCATGCCAATTTTTCCTATATGTACTAAATCATATAAACATTTAATATGCCATGTTCACCGAAAATGTGCCACAATTTTGCAACCATGTTAAAAGTGAAAATGTGTTAACCGATAGTCCTAATATCTAGTAACCCTTCTATATAGTACATTACTAAAGTTGAAAAGAGAAACTTTGTTTTCTTTGGGCCACCTGCTTTGGTGGGATACAGCCAGTTTGTTGACTGAATATATATAGTATATATATCTATCTGGTGGACCCCCGATTATCAGCCATAATTCGTTCCAGAATGCTGTTCGAGGGCTGTTACCGAACAATTTGTTCCCATAAGGAATAATGTAAAATTAGATTAGTCGTTTAGACCCCCAAAAATATAGTACTTACAAAAGCACTTACAAAATACACTTACATAATTGTTCGAGTTGGAGCAGTACGAAATCCGAGGGGTCACTGTATACAGTGGACCCCGGTTCATTCAATGCTAAGCCCACATGTAGTTTATTTTGTAAGTGCTAGCAAGTGTATTTTGGGGTCTAAGACTAATCTAATTTATATTTTCCTTATAGGAGGTAAGTCGTTCGACAACGGCATGAACAGCATACTGAAACGAAAAAATGGCCGTAATCCGGGGTCCACTGTATATATACTGTATATATACAGTGGACCCAGTTACGAACACTCTCTGGAAATTGTACAATTATGTAAGTATAATGTGTAAGTGCTTTTGTAAGTGTATTTTTTCGGGGTCTGAAATGGACCTAACCTGTGACATTATTTCTTAAGGGAGTCATTCGTTCGGTAATGGCATAACCCAGGCTTCTGGAATGAATTTTGTTCATTTCTCGGGGTCTACTGTACAGTGGTGCCCCGAGTTTCGAACTTTCTTCATTCAGAAGGCTGTTCAAGTGCAGAATTACTGAACAGAATTTGTTCCCATAAGGAATAATGTAAATTAGATTAGTCCATTTCAGACCCCCAAAAATACACTGCAAAAGCACCCCCAATACATACATAATTGGTTGAGTTAAGGAGCAGTTCGAGCTTGGGGTACCACTTCTTCTTATATATACACATACATACAGTAGACCTAGTAACGAACACTTCCCGGAAATCGTACAGTATGTAAGTACAGTGGACCCCGAGTAACGGAACACCGAGATTTGTACAATTATTTAAGTATAATATTGAAAGTTCTTGTGGAAGTGTATTTTTGGGGGTCTGAAATAGACTGACCTGTGACATTATTCCTTAAGGGAAGTAAATTCGTTCAGTAATGGCACTTGAGCAGGCTTCTGGAATGAAGTTTTACGTTACTCGGGGGTCCTGTATAATATTGTAAGTGCTTTTAAGTGTATTTTTAGGTGCAAAGGAATGGACTAACCTACTTGACATTATTCTTAAGGGAGTAAATTTGTTCATTAGTGGCACTTGAGCAGGCTTCTGGAATGAATTTTGTTCGTTTACTCGGGGTCCACTGTACATACATACATACATACATACATACATGTATACATATATATGCATACATGCACACACACACATGTCAGTATTTACTTTATATATTAAATATATATGCCCTAATTATTCTGTCTTGCTGATTATTCCTCCTCTGTTAATTTCTTTGGGAAGCTCTTATTGTTTGAGATATGTTGAGGGTTTATCAGTTCGGAGCTATCATGAGTATCTTCAACAGATGAATGATTATATGGACTCCTTCTCACTGAAGAGCATTTCCTTCCCATCATGGATGAGAAACTCTCTCTCTACTGAGAAAAATAGAGGAGAAAGTGCACAATGATAAGTAGAAAATGTCATAATGCTACATGTAATTTTTCTCTTTCCTTCCCTTTCAAATTCATTCGCCTTGGGATGACTTGACCTCTTGCTTGTAAGTACCGTGACCCCTCAGGGTCACAATTATCCATTAGATATAAATTTTCACTTTGTTATGTGGATTGAAGTGCACTGTTTCTTGCCTACCCTTCCCTTCTCCTTCTCCTCAGTTTTATTGTTTTGCTTGGTTTGCCAACCTACGAGCTGAAAAGAGGCTCCCATGTGATGTCACAGACTTAGGCCACGGCTCAAACCCTCTTCACTTTAATACAACCTGAAGAACTTAGATTTTTGTGTTAATTAAATGTAAAATTTACTTTGTTAAATTGTACTTTACTGATGTTTTTTTATATTGCCATAAGTAAATGTGTACTTGTATTTTTATAATATTATTCACAGAAGAGTATTAAACACTATATGTTTACTTAATATAAGCATTTAGAAATGTTAAGGAAATATTTGTATGAATCTTGCACAATTTGATGATAATGTGAGCCATGTTGTGACGTCACATGGCATAGACTGCCAGCTGCGTGTGACCCGACACACTAGTGATGCGGTATATAGTATGACCAACCATTCCATTCTACCCATCATGCAGCCATAATCACTTCATTATGGAGATGCATTTATCATTAAAATTTCAGCATTTTACAGTAAGTTGATGTAGTGAGGTGATTAATGCAGACTTTGGAAGGGAACCATGAGACGTTCCGGCTGGGGTCCCTCAACATGTTGCCCAGCTCTGCTCTTGGTACCACACCTTGCATGGGAATTGTGATGCTGCTGAAGGGCTCTGGATTCGAGGAAATGGAGCTACTCTTCCCTTACTCGGATTAAACCCTGATTGTCCCTCATTCCACAAGCACTGTATTACCCTTGCAGGTTTAGCACTTCCCTATAAATATAATGATGAACTGGTACTGTATCAGGGGGAGAGCATGCACCTGCTGCTTGCTCACGTCTCAAACTCTTGAGTAGGAAGCAGGAGCTCTTGTGTTACCTGTATATTACTGTCCAAGTCACAGCATTACTTGTTGAACTTGTATAGATTTACTTTGAGACTGAAAAGCCAGACTATTATGTTTATATGAAATGCTGAAACCTGTTTGGTTCATACAGCTTCAGGAATGGTGAGGTGATGCTCTGCCCACTAAGAGTGAGACACTTTAAAGAGCCAGAGGGAAGATAGTGTGCTATGAGATGTGCCAAACTTAGGTTTATGAAAAGTATTGACTAGAAGTTACATTTGCAACACTATCAGCTACTGCCAGCGCTATAGACGAAGGTGCCAAAGGTAGTGTGAGGATCTTGTAGCAGAGGGTGGTGTTATGATGTAGCCAGCCTTGTACCCCTGACACACATGTAGCAGTGGATAGTGTTATGACCTGGCCAGTTCCCACTTGACCTATGCACACACATGTAGCAGTGGGTAGTATTATGGCCTGGCCAGTCCCACTTGACCCCACACACATATACCAGTTGTTTTCACCCTTCAGCCTCATGTGATGCTGCCTTCCATTAGCAAATACTTCGTAACTCTTAATTTCTAGATTATTATATAATTTATTTATGCTTCACATTGAACATTATAATAGTATGAGGTTAATCATTATAATCTTGTATGCCGAAAATTTGTATTGTTTGAATTCCATTGTTCACTGAACGACTTGGAATTTAGTTTTAGTACTTTAGTTTGACTTCATTATTCACCCTACAGAGTATAAACTATGGTGAAGCTAACTGTACACTTTATCCCTGTAGTGGCTCCATACAGTCTTTCTCGAGTCTAGTTAATTTAGACTCAATAAAATAAGTATTAGTAATGTACAAGCCTGTATGGCTATTACATGATGTACTTTCCTCCTGTATGTGACCCTGTGATACCTGGGGCGGTGATGGTATGTAGTAAAGTTAACCTCGTGCCTGCTTCCCATACTGGCTTCTTTGGCTAGTCAATCCTCATATATAGCTCCGTACATTGCTATTTTTTATATTTTTGACTTGCTCAAGTTACTGAATAAATGCCTTTTCTCCCGAGACTTTTGTATACTTTTTCGTACCCAGATGCAAGACAGACAACTTTTTGTAACCACTAGCTTTGGAAAACATTATTAGAATAATGTGGGAAGCGAAGATCTTAGGTGAGATGAGAGTTGCCTGGTAATGTTAGTTCTGTATGTTAAGCTCGTGGCTCTTGCTAACTCACACAACAAATTATATCAGCATTTTAACCCTACACTTTTATTAGTATTCTTCCTGGGAGTTTGCTCTTCCTCACCTTCTCCCTCTTATCTCTCTTCTTCCCTCTTGCACCCTATTCTTTATTACCTGCTTTCCCCTTAAACCCTATTCTTCCTCACCCTTACACCCTCTTCTTCTTCCTTACATCCTATTCTTTGTACCCCCTCTCACATTGTATTCTTTCCTCTCTCATCTTCTTTCTCCATCATCCTCTTCTCCCTCATGCCATAATACTAAGTTTCCAAACCATCATTCTATAAGTTTCTGAAAAAAAAAAAACATACCACGGGGGAGGTTAGAACCTGCGATCAGAGTCATAAAACTCCACACTGACGCATTAACCACTGGGCCAGCTAGCTACAATAAGATTCATCCAACTAGGTATATTTATACACCATAGGAAGGTTAGCATAGGCACCACTGTGAACACAAATGCAGAAGTTTTACAGACGAATCTCCACGCTAGCGTGGCCATGACGAACTCTAGCTCAAGTCCCCTCAAAACTGAGTCATCATGACTCACAATCCAGTGGCTAACGCATCCAGTCTGGAGTTTTATGACTCTGATCGCGGAGTTCTAACCCCACCCATGGTATGGTTTGTTTTAATCATGTCATTACAATTTCATGAGTCATGATGACGGCTTTGAGGGGGACTTGAGCTAGAGTTCGTCCATACACTAGCGGGAGATTCGTCTGTAAAAACTTGCATTTGTGGTCACAGTGGTGCCTATGCTAACCTTCCTATGGTATAGTATAAATATACTTAGTTGGATGGTCTTGTTGGCTGCGTGGCCGTGGCTAACGCGTCGGTCTGGAGTTTATGACTCTCTGATCCCGGGTTCTAACCGCCGTGGTATGGTTTTGTTTGCAATCGTGTCATTACGATTTTGCGAGTTATAAGTTTCTGCACAGTCATGAGTTTCCCCATATCATATTTTAAGTTTCCCCACCATCATATTATAAGTTTTCCCACCATCATATTATAGAGTTTTCCCACCATCATATTATAGGTTTTCCACCATCATATTATAAGTTTCCCCACCATCATATAAGTTTCCCCAACATCATATAAGTTTCCCCACCATCATATAAGTTTCCCCACCATCATATAAGTTTCCCCACCACCATACCATGAGTTTTCCCCACCAATGCCATGAGTTTCCCCACAATCATACCATGAGTTCCCAACCATCATACTGTGAATTTCCTCACCATCATACTGTGAATTTCCCCACCATCATATAAGTTTCCCCACCATCATACTGTGAGTTCCTCACCATCATACCATGAGTTTCCCACCATCATATAAGTTTCCCTACCATCATGTAAGTTTCCCCATCATATAAATTTCCCCACATCATACTGTGAGTTTCCCCACCATCATACCATGTTTCCCCATCATACCATGAGTTTCCCCATCATACCATGAGTTTCCCCACCATCATACCGTGAGTTTTCCCACCATCATACCATGAGTTTCTCCACCATCATACTGAATTTTCATCATCATATTAAGAGCTCCCCCACCATCATTCTAAGAGTTTCTCACCATTTAAAGTTCACTACATGTCTGATACAAGTCACTCACTACATGTTTGAACAACTGTAATACTATATCCTCACAACCTGTTTGCAACATTTCACCAATGGCTCTCACACTTGGAGATGGATAAGTTACCAGTGCAATCTGGGCAATGTCAACATATAGTAAAGGAGAGACTGGTAGCAGTGCTAGGATGTTTCATATATAAGTCAGGTTTATCCTGTGGCATTAAGAATACCAGTCATGGGTGAAACATGACAAATATTAGTGTCTTTTCAATGATAGGTTAATTTCGTATCAAAATTCAATTTTAAATATTTTATGCCACAGATAATGTAGTTTACATGTAATAAGATATTAGTAGGCAAAAGGAAGCTACTAATGCAGTGCTTTTTGGGCAAACTAATCCTAATGTTTAAAAAAAAGACTACTTGAGGACGGGGGCATGTTATATTATTCCTGTTGTTTATACGTATGCACCTTGGTAGTTGTACCATTGTCACAGTGGTATATACACCCATGGGTACATATCTTATGTATATATACTCTGAAATATGTATATTTCAGTGCACATACACTTAGAACATACTTTAATTCTTACTTTAGGGATTTAAAGTGTTTTAGACATAAATGTTGAATTTGTTGCTCTTGCTGTAATACATTTGACTTTTGAAAAACTAAACTGTTCATAGTCAGTCCCCTCTCTAAGCAGACTGTGAATTGAATTAGAAACTAATAGCTTTAATTGTAATGATTTTGTTTATTATTTTTAAAGTTAGTAAGGTTACAACTGTTACAAAAGAATATATATCCTACATGTATATGTTTGTATACACATATACACACACAGATTAATCTCATTTAACAGGGTAATTATATTCCTGAAACAGCAGGTAAATAAAAATTTAGTGTAAAATGAACTGAGGAACATATAGGAAAATTAGGGTTATATTCCTTGACCCCAAAAAATACCAAACATATTTTTAGATCTCTTAATTTTACAAACATAATAATAATGTAATTGTAGTTGGATGTAGTGAGCTGTACATAATTTAAATACAATGCTTATAGCTAAAAATATAAATTAATTTTCCTCCCTATATTCTGGTTGCTGGCATGTAGATAATCTTGAGAGGCCTGGAGAGGGATGGTGTGGTCCTACTGGGCCGAGGTGGATAGGTGGTTGTGGATCATAGGCTGAGGTTCTAGGACTGATGTCAGTGCAGGGTTGTTGTAGATTATAGTTGTACTGGAGTGTTCAGGTATTTTGTAATGCATTTCTGATATGTTTTCCCCTGCAGTAATTTATATACACCTAATAATAAGGCATCATGAGCTGCTTCAGAGAAGTAATATGTTAATTCATATCCAAAATTCAATTTGTTTTAATATTTTATGCAGTACAGATAATGTAGTTTACATGTACATACGTACTAAGATATTATTAGGCACAAAAGGAAGCCACTCAAAACCTAAATAAAAACTTACTTTTTAAATAAACTTTCTTAAGTAAGGCCCAGGAGGAAAGATAGTGTTTGGCACAATATACTGTCTATTCCTTCCAAAGAAAATGGACACAGTACTCCTTCAGAGAAAATATGTAAGGCATTTAGGCACATTCAGCAGTTTTAGATCATTACAATTGCCTTAGTATAAACTGGTTTGTTAGCTCTTTCACATGATCAAGCAACCCACTTCCTCTTCTTTATTGCTGTGTAATGCTGCTATTACTCAGAGAGAACTCAAATCTATGAAGAAGCTGTTGCATGTTTTCCCATGGTCCATCTGTATACCACCTCTGGTGTTGATTAGAACCCTTAAGAGATGAGAATAAACATACATAAGGAAATATCTACAGATTTCTCCCTGGAGCTATTCGAGTACAGTAGACATTCATAATTCACATGGAGTTATGATCCTGAAAACTGCGCTACCAACAGTTTTTACAACTTAGAGTCAAACATATGGGAAAAATAATGTTGCATTTATCAGGCCTCCATTTCTAACTCCTGGGAAAGCCAGTTGTTGACTGTTTAAAAGTTTATTTCTTTCATAAAATTATTAGTATAGAATAACAAGAAGTTGATGAGTTAGACTCATGTGCAATGCCTGGTTATCTTTATCTTGAAGAGGATTTGCCAAAAAGTGGCTTTTTCAATTCAGTACAGCTTTAAATTCTAGCCAACATACTCCTTCCACAGAAGTGGGAAGTGCAAGCATGTATGTCCATCAAAACCACCAGCACTTGTATTATCATACAGCAGATTCATTTCACACATTCTTGTTTGATACAGTAATTTCATTGCACATGTTCTTTGTTGCTACAGAAGGGTAGATATAGTTAATGTGGCCCAGATGGCCACTTGTGGCCTTCATCTTCCTCATCATAAACTCTACACAATTTTCTTTCTTAGTAATTTTCACACTTTATTATCCATCAGCAACATATTCAACAATTATATTAATGCAACTAGGTACATATATGACTGTTTATGGCACAAGAATGTGTAATTAGTGTTAATATGTGTTACACTAGCTGGATGAGTAACCTACCAGCCATTACAACCACCGCCTCCCACCTCTAACTACAATTTTCTTAAAACTGAGTTTCATGCCTAATTACCTTCTTGGCACATCCAGCATCATTTTTTGTGGGTATCATGATTAACCCTTTCGGGGTCAGTGCCGTACTAGTACGTTTACGAGCAGGGATTGGTGCCGTACTAGTACGCCCAAATTCTAGCGGCCTCAATTTAAGTAGAAAACGTCTGGTAGGCATACATATGAAAGAATGGGTCTGTGTGGTCAGTGTGCGCAGTAAAAAAAAATCCTGCAGTACACACTGCATAATGAAGAAAAAAACTCTGACCGTTTTCGATTAAAACAGCGACTTTGCAGTCGATTTTTGTATGGTATTTATTGATGTATTCTCGTTTTCTTGGTCTCATTTGATAGAATGGAAGATATATTACAGAAATGGAGATGATTTTGATTGGTATGACAATGACAAGTACCCCTAAATTGAGCTCAAAGTAGCGAAAATGTTCGATTTTTGACGATGTTCAAGAGTAAACAAATCACACCATGCGTCCAATACACATCAACTGGCGAGTCTTATATTCATGCACAAGTGCTCTGATACTATTTATACCATTTTTACAATGATGCAGTTGTATACATAACAGTAAATCTTCTATTTTTGTGAGAATAAAAATTAAAAATGGAAAGCAAAAGTAATGGGACAGGGGCCTGGAGACGTGGCTAATGAACAGAGAACATGTTATTTTAGTGCCAGGAATGTCTGCCTTGTTTACTCTGGACCCTATTTTGAAATTGGCATCGTTTGAAATTTGTGTAAAATTGGAAAATTGCCATTTTCTGACCACTATTTTGGGTAGATGAAATTGGTAAATAGGCAGTTTCTTCTACTCATTCGATAGAAGAAATGGAGTTCTAGCGAAATAGCTATAATTTTAGGAGACTGAAACATTGGAATTTGTCGAAAATAGGGCTCGAAGTGGGTGAAATCGCCGATGCGTCAGTGTCATAGATACCGATAACTTCGCGAAAGCATAATTTCGTTAGTTTTCGATCAAATTTCATAATTTTGGTGGCGTTATGATCGGAAAAAGATTCTCTATCATTTCGTAAGAAAAAAATAATTTTTTTTTTTCCAAAAAATTTTCGACCCCAGGAACACTTTCCTGAAGGCCTTCGACCCCCAAAGGGTTAATATCCAGAGACAAAGTAAGATTATGATATGAATGAAAATAAAGGTAACCCACATAGAGACTATCATATGGTATGTACCCAGATACTGATGACACATTTATTTAACCCTTTCAGGGTCCGTGCCGTAGTTCTACGGCTTTGAGTTGAGGGTCCAAACCGTAGTTCTACGCCATGAGCTCAGCTCACTCAGATAAGCTGTGACGGTAAATTTGGGCCTAGATATGAGGAATTCATCTATGTGGTAAGTGTGCACCACATAAAACAAATCCTGCAGCACACAGTGCATAATGAGAGAAAAAAAACTGAGACTGTAATTTTCGATTAAAACAGCGACTTTGCAGTGTCTTTTCGTATACTTTTTATAGTTGTATTTGCTATTTCTTGGTCTCATTTGATAGAATGGAAGATATATTACAGAAATAGAGATGATTTTGATTGGTTAGTACAGGAAATAGCTTGAAACTGAGTTCAAAGTAGTGGAAATGTTAAATTTTTGCAGATGTTCAAGAGTAAACAAATGACCTCACACATCTAATACAAGCCAGCTGGTGGGTCTAATATACGTTCACAAATGTGGTGATATTATTTGTACAATTATTACAATATTACATATCAGTAAATTTTCCATTTTTTGGTTTGAATAAAAAATTCATGTGAATAAAAAATAAAAATGGAATTCATTTGTAAAGACTGAAAACGTAACTAATGAACAGAGGAAATGTTAGTTTAGTGCCAGGAATGCCTGCATTGTTTATTCTGCACCCTATTTTGAAATTGGAATATTTTGAACTTTGAGTTAAATTGGCTAAATTACCAATTTCCGATCACTTTATTTTGTAGTTGAAACAGTTGACTGGGCGATTTCTTGTGCTCAATGGATAGAATAGAAGTAATACTAGTGAAATAGCTAAGAATTTGGTCGACTGGAATAATGTAATTGGCCTAAAATGGGAGTCAAAGTCAGCAAAATCGCTGATGCGTAAATATTGCTGACACGTCAAAATTCAGAGCATAATTTCGTCAATTTTCCATCAAATTTCGTACTTTGTTTTATTACCTTCAGAAAAAGATTCTCTACCATTTCATAAGAAAAAATAAGATTTTTTTTTTTTTTTTTAAATTCTTGGACATTGGTGCACCCTCTGAAATTTGGCCTCTGGACCCTGAAAGGGTTAACACCAGCAGTGATACTAAGCTTCCCCCCCAAACCAAAACAGTGGCCTTGCCCAAGGAGTAGAGGGATGCTCGATAATGGTAATGCACTCCACCAATTCCACCTGTCGCACCTTAGTGGTGATGATTCGCTACCACTGGAATAAAAAATTAACTTAAATTGCAGAATATTGGAAATATGAGCTATGATTGCATAATTTCTTTGTGAATGTGGTGAGTTTCAGTGCAGTCAGTCATTCCACTGAGGTTAGATGGGCATTTTTTGTCACGTCAGTATGTTGTCGCAAATTTTTGTGTAACAATGAAATCTTTGAAAGAATAGCATATGTGTGCGTGTGAAATTCTGTTTCACGCTTGGTAAAACAGCTAGTGAAACAAGCAATATGCTTCAGCAAACATTTGGTGACTTAAGTAATGGGTTGGATGAACACTGGTTGTCCATCAGTGTCAAAAACAGGTGCCAACATTGAAAAAGTGAGGAAGGCTATTCACAAAGATCGTCATCAAAGTATCCAGAACTTTGCAAGTGCTGTGGGAATTTCGTATGGGTCGTATCAAAGGATATTGACTGAAAATTTGAACATAAGGCGAGTGGCTGCAAAATTTGTGCCCTGCTTGCTGACTTAAAATCAGAAAGACAATCGCTTGGATATTTGTCAGGACCTCAAAAAACAAAACATATAGAGGATGACCCAGATATTCTTTCTAAGGTCGTTACTGGCAACGAAACTTGAATCTACGACTGTGATCCAGAGACCAAGCAATAGTCTTCACAATGGAAAAGCCCCAACTCCCCCAGTTCAAAAGAGGCATGCCAAGCCAAGAGCAATATCAAGATCATGCTCATTTTTTTTTGACAGCATGGGAATCATTCATCAGGAATTTGTTCCAGCAGGGCAGACAGTCAACCAAAATTTTTATACCTGGAGTATACCTGGAGAGGGTTCCGGGGGTCAACACCCCTGCGACCCAGTCTGTGACCAGGCCTCATGGTGGATCAGGGCCTGAGATATTTGAGGGAAGATGCGAGTAGGAAACTGGCATTGTGGGCATCCAATGATTGGTTCATTCACCATAACAATGTCCCTACTCACATAGCACTGTCTGTCCAGCATTTTCTGGCCAAAAACAACATGGCACTTGTCACCCATTCTCCCTACTTCCCTTGTAACTTCTTTCTCTTCCTAAAAATAAAAATGGCATTCAAGAGGCGGTTTTAATGATGTGGAGAAGACTCAAGCCGAATTGCAGGTTGCACTAGATGCTGTTAAGAAAGAAGAGTTCCAGAAATGTTTCAAGAAGTGGCAGAGGAGCTGTGATCAATGTGTAGTTGTTATGTTAATTTCCCTTTACTTATCATCAAGGTTCTCACTACATGTCCTAGTATGGGGTATTAAAGGTCTTAGGGTAAAATGATACTTACATTCATGATTAGCTGTTGTACCTGAAAGAAAGATTTCACCAGCCCTCTCCATGGGTTATTTAAAACCACCATGTTATACAAAAATATATATTAAGTTGTATTTACAGGTATATTACACCAATCATGTGCACAACATGTGACCCATAGCAGAAACAAGATCCACTTGCCACAATTAATACACTTTTCCTCAGCATTTCTTTAACTCTCAGTGTCTTGAAACACTGTAAGTCACAGAATATCATGGTAACAACGATCTACAGCACACCTCTTACTTCTTGGACACTCATTCTGCCCAGAAAACAAAGTTAAGGTAAGAGCAAGACACCATGCCAGCTCACTGCAGCCATCTTGGGAAAGGAGTGGGGAGGCAGCCAGGCTACCTCCCCATCTCCAACATAAACAAAAACAAAAACCTATCCTCTTGCACATCCTCCCACATGTATCCACAATACATCTTATTACTTACAATGAGACATGCAACTTTAACTACATATTTAAATGTGTGTATTTATAACCTATTATATTGAGAAAATCAGGTTAATTCAGCTTCTTTTTAAGTCTTAAGGGTGGCCTGACCTCAAAACATTTAAGCAGTGATTCTGATTAATTCAATATAATTAGGTATTCATGTTACTTAATTACAACAATACATGCTGGGTTCCATAGCCCCCATAACAAGTCCATAACACCCCCACCTCCAGTCTCACAAAAGCTAGCCGCGTCCCGCAGGATACGGCTAGTAAAGCTAGTAAAAAAAAGTATCTTAGCCTGAAGGTGGTAGTAACACTACTAGAGGTTTTACATATACCCCAGCACCACCACTACTATTCACTTAGCACTACAAATGGGTAGTGAAAGAATTTCACTTCTTCCTCCATCTCCCAGTTTTCATACAGAAATGCCCTCATAACATGTAGAAGCATGTTATGGGCAGATGACACCCGAATCTGTATGACAGTGTCCACCGTTGAAGACACTGCAAGACTCCAAGCAGACATAAACCAAATCTTTAAATGGGCTGCAGAAAACAATATGAAGTTCAATGATGAGAAATTTCAATTACTCAGATACGGAAAAAGTGAAGAAATTAAAATCTCATCGGAGTACAAAACAAATTCAAACCACACAATAGAGCGAAAAACTAATGTCAAAGACCTGGGAGTGATCATGTCAGAGGATCTCACCTTCAAGGCCTCTTTAAGGGGGGCTCCTTGACGTGGTAAAGAGGCTATCGGTCTGAGGTGGACCTTTTGGTCTTCTTCCTCAGAGAACCTAATTACCCCCAATCCCCCTCCCTTTTCCCATCTCCCCATCCTCCCTTTCCCTTTCCTCCTCCTCCTCCTCATCCCTCCCTTATTTCCTTCCCATATTTACCCTGGGAGCTTCTCTCCTCAGGCATTCTAGTTCCTAGGTAGGGAAGGGTATCGTAGTCCATCCCATTCTGTTGAGGTCCTTGGCGGTGGTGTAGTTTGCCGTGGAATCTGGATCGCCTGGGGATGTCCCGATCCCTCTCCGGTCACCCGGGGTGGCTTTGGGTATCTTTCGGGCGACGGGTGTATCTCTGGAGGCCACCTTTCGGATTCGGGGTGGTGGCCGAAGGCGGTCATGCTTTGTGGCGGATATCCGGCCGCCCTCTCTTTTGTCCGCCGAGATGGCTCGGTGGATGTGAGATGCTATCCCGGATTGCTGGTTTACTGGCGTGAAGGGTAGGGTATGGCACGGGTTCCATGCAGCATCTGCACTACTTGCGGTGTTGAGGTCCTCTTGGGCACGGAGGGATTTGCGCTCCTTTCATTCCTCCTAGGACCTATTCCTCCACGTTCCCCCTTTTTTATTCTTTTTTATTTTATTTTCTTTTCTTCTTTCTTTTTTTCTTAAAAATAAAAGAAAGAAATAACTAACCATGGCTGACCCAATCCATGAACCCACTACCCCGGGCCTTCCTGATACCGCACCCAGTACTGACCCTGCCTCGTTAACGGAGGACTC
>WNWK01041390.1:0-16471 GCA_009830355.1 Cherax destructor | reverse complement strand
AACCTAAGATTAGCGTTCCGTTACCTTAACAAGGAATCTTTCAAGACACTGTACACCGTGTACATCAGGCCCATACTAGAATATGCAGCATCAGTCTGGAACCCACACCTGGTCAAGCACGTAAAGAAACTAGAGAAAGGGCAAAGGTTTGCGACAAGGTTAGTTCCACAACTCAGGGGTCTGTCCTATGAAGAAAGGTTGAGAGAAATAGGACTAACAACCCTGGAGGAAAGAAGGGTCAGAGGAGACATGACAACGACATACAAAATACTGCGGGGAATCGACAAGGTAGACAGTGACAGGATGTTCCAGAGAGGGAACACAGAAACAAGGGGACACAACTGGAAGCTGAAGACTAAGATGAGTCAAAGGGATGTTAGGAAGCCTTTCTTCAGCCACAGAGTAGTCAGGAAGTGGAATAGTCTAGAGAAAGATATAGTGGAGGCAGGAACCATACACAGTTTTAAGACGAGGTATGATAAAGCTCATGGAGCAGGGAGAGCAGAGACCCAGTAGCAGACAGAGAAGAGGCGGGGCCAGGAGCTGAGTCTCGACCCCTGACACCACAATTAGGTGAGTACAATTAGGTAAGTACACACATACTGCCCCGATGGCATGGTGGCTAGCGCTCTTGCTTCACGCACTGAGGGCCCGGGTTCAATTCCCGGCGGGGCCGAAACATTTCGAAGTGTTTCGTTACACACACACACACACACACACACACACACACACATACATACAACAGGCCTAGTGTCTAATCGACATGTGCCTAGGACAAAATGGTAACTAACATACACGCACGCATATACAACAGGCCTAGTGTCTAATCGACATGTACCTAAGACAAAATGGTAACTAACACGAGCGCGCACATACATGAGCACACACGAGGAGCTATGTCTCGACCCCTGCAACCACAAATAGGTGAGTACAAACACACACGAGCGTACAGGTGAAGAATAGCGTTGGAGAGGAGTGTCCACAGTCGTAGAGAAAGTGCCAGGGCTTAACCCAGCAGCTAGGCGCTCGTTGGACAGAATGGAGAAACAGGATTAGCAGACACTGTTGCAATGGTCTTGTGGTGGTTGGAGGTTTTGAGAAGCTGGCAGCAGGATAGGTTGCAGGACAGGGCAGGAAGGTAGGAACATGAAATGGCAGCACAGCCCAATCAACAAAATGCATTTCGCCCAATATCTCTTACTAGCTGCTTGTGTAAAACATTCGAGAGGATGATTCTTAATCGTCGCATGTACAGAATCAAACAATTTTTGTCTCCCCGGTTGCATGGTTTCATACATGGAAGGAGCGTGCTTCATTGCATAGCCACCTTTCTCATCCTGCACACTGACAGCTCATACACTAGCTTCCTTGACCTTAAATCTGCTTTTGATGTTGCCAACCGACATGTAATCATTAGTGAACTTGCCAGAATGGATGTTGGAGGATGGCTTCTCCGCTGGATTAAAGGCTACCTGTCCAACAGAAAGTCTTCTGTGTTGTTCCAGAGGCATAGAAGTGCAACTGAAGACTTTGAATTAGGAACCCCACAGGGAGGTGTGCTCAGTCCCACCCTATTCAATATTCTAATTAATGCCTTACTTAATGCCATGCCTAGCCAGCCCCATCATTATATGATTAGTTTTGCTGATATAATGATTCACACCACTGGATTCTCCAACACCCAAAACATCCTTAACCATGTACTAGCCTCGTGTCAGGACCTTGGGTTGATAATCTCTACTGATAAAACAAAGATACTCAATAGGCGTCCTCCTCGACAGAGAGGCACAGTTCGCCAGATCCACTTGCATGATGGGTCTCTTCTAGAATATGTAAACAGATACAGGTATCTAGGCATTGAGGTCCCACTACTTGGACCTGTTGTAACGAGACTTTGTCGCTAATACAAAGAAAGGCTGAGAGCACTTAGAGCTGTGGCAGGTTTTCACCCCAGGTATGGTGCTAATGTTAAAATTGTGAAAATGATGTATCTTGCTTATATAAACAAACAAACAAACAAACAAACAAACAAACAAACAAATTTTATTTTATTGTACATAATATTAGAGAAATTGATTGAGTTTATTCTAGTTATATATTTGATTGTTCAAATTACAATAGTAAAAATTGAGATTATCTTAAGGAAAATAACATTGAACATTTTTGAAAGTAATTTACAGTATGAGTATTTAGTTTAGGGTGAGTAGGTGGTTTTTGAGAAGACTCTTAAATTGATTTTCAGACAAGGTTATCTTAGTATTTACTGGTAATGAATTCCAGATTCTGGGGCCCTTTATGTGCATAGAATTTTTACATAGGTTGATATGGACTCAGGGTATATCAAGTGTTCTGTGTCTTGTGTTGTGGTCATGGGTCCTATTAAAGTTGGTGAGGAGAATTTTGAGCGGAGGGTTTATATTAGAGTGTAGAGTTTTATGTATGTAATAGGCACAAGAATAAGTGTGAATGTTCTTTACGGTGAGTAGTTTTAGGCTTCTGAATATTGGTGGAGTATGCTGTCTAGAGTGGGAATTTGTTATCATTCTGACTGCAGCCTTTTGCTGGGTTATGAGTGGTCTAAGGTGATTTAATGTTGTTGATCCCCATGCACAGATTCCATAGGTGAGATAAGGGTAGATAAGTGAATGCTATAGTGCAAGGAGAGCTGATTGAGGTACATAGTAGCGTATCTTTGATAATATGCCTACTGTCTTTGAGATTTTCTTGGAAATTTGTTGTATGTGTGTTTGGAATTTAAGGCTACTGTCAAGGTGGATTCCTAGGAATTTTCCCTCTGTGAGTCTTGTGATGGGTGAACCATTGAGCGTTATGTTAAGTGGAACATTTGTGGCTTTGTTTCCAAACAGTATGAAGTAGGTCTTGTTAGTATTGAGAGTAAGCTTGTTAGTCGTCATCCATGTTGATATTTTCTGTAATTGGGCATTAACAGTGTTGGCCAGTATGACTGGATTTGGGTGAGAGAAGACATATGTTGTGTCATCTGCAAATAAGATGGGTTTGAGTAGTTGTGATGCATTCGGTAGGTCATTTATGTACATGAGGAATAGGAGTGGCCCCAGGACACTTCCTTGAGGGACTCCAACTGTAATTTGTTGTGTGGAAGAGTTCGCTCCATTTGTGTACACGTATTGGCTTCTGTTACTAAGGTATGACTTTAGGTAGTTGAGTGGGTGCCCCCTTATACCATAGTGTGCTAATTTTGTGAGCAGTAAATCATGGTCGACTGTATCAAAAGCTTTGCGTAGGTCTATGAAGATTCCCAGTGGGACTTCTTTCTTCTCAAGTGCGGTGTATATTAACTCTAGCATGTGTATAATAGCATCATTTGTGCTCTTGTTGGTCCTGAATCCAAATTGGCAGGGGTTGAGTACATTGTGTGAGACGAGTTAGGAATAGATCTGTCTATGAATTAATTTTTCGAAGATTTTAGAAAGCAGTGGTAAATTAGAAATTGGTCTATAATTATTCAAGTCTGTTTGATCACCTCCTTTGATGATCGGGGTGACCCCTAGCTATTTTGAGAATTGATGGGAAGGTAGAGGTTTCAATGGATTTATTGAATAGTGTTGCTATAATTGGTGACAGTACCTGTGAATTTGTACATAAAAGGTGGTAAGCTGCTTATGTCTCCTGCCTTGTTTTTAAGGGGTTTGTAGGAGCTAGGAAAAGTGTATTAGGGTAGGTGTTGGTGAGGTAGTCTGTTGGACGGGTGTTCGAGCTTGGGATTTTACTCGCTAGATTCTTTCCTATGGTGGAGAAGAAAACATTAAGTCTGTTTGCTGTCTCAGTTGGTGAGAGTAGGGGTTCATCTGTTTTTGATAATTTGATGGTATTGTTCTTGGATATCTTTTTATTTCCTAGAATTTCAGATAGGGTTTTCCAGGTCTTTTTCATATCACCTTTTATGTTCTGGAGTCGGTTCTCATAATACAATTTTTTGGACATTCTTATCAGGCTGGTAAGGATTGATGAGTAGCGTTTCGATTGTTCTCTGGTTATTAGACCCCTTCTGTATTGTTTTTCATATTGGTGCCTTTTGTTAATGGATTTAAGGATGCTGGGTGTTGGCCAGGGATTGTCAAGTCTCTTAGCTGTGATGCTTAGTTTTTTTAGGGCAATGTTTGTTATAGAGGTGGTGGGTTTTTTTAAGGAAATTCTTGATGCATTCATTAGTATCTGAATATGTTTCTAATTCATTATGCCAGTCAATGTTAATCATAGCTGTTATAAAGTTATTAACAGCTGACTCGTTATGTAGTCTGAAGGTAACTCTTGTAATATCTTGAGGCAATTTACCTAGGTTGGTTATGAGAAAGGTAGGGTAGGGGTCTGTGGTGTTGTCTGTGATTATGCCTGATTTTAGAGGGGATATAGTGTTAGTCCAGATGTGGTCTAATAATGAGGTACTAGTCTCGGAGATTCTTGTAGGTTTTGATATTGTTGGTAGTAACAAGCAGTTGCTCATAGTGTTTGAGAATTCGGTTACCTGTGGGTCCTGGTCATGTAGGAGATTTATGTTGAAATCTCCTGTGAGCAGCAAATGGTCTTTGTTCATGTGTGCATCAGTTATCAGGTTTCCTAGTTTTTCACTAAAGTGGTGAATGTTTGACTGTGGTAATCTGTAGATGTTTATCACTGTGAGGGGTTTTTGCAGGTCTTTTGATTTAAATTTAGCTATAATATATTCTCCATGTTCATCCCTTGTGCAAGATTTATTGATACATTCAAGTTGATCCGAGTAATATTCCACCCCCTCGCTGATCTGTCCTACAGTTGTGAATGGCTGTGTAACCTGGGATGGCATAGCCATTTGTAGTACCAGGCTTTAGCCAGGTCTCAGTGAGTGTGATGATTGACATATTGGTCTGGAGGGATTGGAGTAGTGCTGTGAGGTCATCATAATGTTTGCTCAAAGATCTAATATTGTAATTGAAGATAGTTATGTTATTGTTGGCTCTGAGTAATGGCTTTGCTTGATCTGCTGTGTAATAGTTACAGTTGCTGTTGGAATCATGTAAGTCATTTAATAATAGGTTGATGTCAGGATCAATGCCTGTAATCATAAGATTTAGTGTGATTATATAACTAGACTTGAGAACAATAGATTATGTTAAACTTAATAATATGGTACTAGATTAAATTCTTACTAACTATTGGATTATTACAATTTTTAACAATTATTCACAGAGATATAGGATATTTGTACAATGTTGATGATTTAATTATTGAACTGGCTAATGAATGGTTGGAATAATTACTATGACTAGTATTAAATTGTTTTGGACAATTATTTGAATTCACTATTGCACTGGTTGAAACTTTAGAATTTATAAAAGGCAGTAAGAGGTAAATGAATGTAAAGAACTATTTTAAGAGAATATAGAGATTAATTGCACAAAGTAAAATGGACTAATAGTAAAAATGGTTTTGATCAAATTTTAAGCAAATAAAGTGATTACTAATACTATACATAGTTAAGGTTTGAAAATGGCTATTGGTAAATATGTATTTAAAAAATATAAGCAAATAATTGCAATTATTTGGTAGTTGCTTCTAATACAAGAAATATAAAATAAGTCACATATACAATGAGGTAGTTGTTTTAATACAAGAATACAAAATAAGTCACACAATTTACCACAATGATGTGGTGAATTTCAAATATATAATAAAGTAATTGAAATAATTAAGAAAGATTTGTGTTAAGTCTATTTTCTTGGCTGCTTACTTTGGGCAGTAGAATGGTAGCGTAGGTGCAGAGATACGGCCGATGACTAGACTCAGTTTATTAATGGCAAGGTGTAGGTGTACACGCGAACAGAGCGTGAGGGGACCGGGAGCCAGTTAGGGTAGAACCTGGTTCAGTGAGGTAGGCCGTCGAAGTGAGAAAAAAGCATGGCTGACCAGCCCGACCTGATAGGCCTATAGAGGGCAGCACCATAGTGCCGCGCAGTTTGAAACAGCCTCTGGATAGGCTGTTTACATCCGCTCGGCCACCTACCGCGTGTCGTCTCGACACGACAATACTGGCGGGCACGAAGGTGTAAACAAGCAAGCAAGGTTACCCAGGGGAAACTGGCTTCCGGTCACCTGACCTTTACAACAGGAAATTGCCGGTGCAGGCCGAAAAAAAAACTCTCCCCCTTCGTGAGTCAAGGAAGAGAAAATCGGCCTGCCCGTACAGCTGGACAGAGGACAGAACAAGCCAATGCTGACACAGGAACTAGAGTCTTCTATATACAGGTTGTCCACAGGGCCAGACGTCAACTTGACTGCACATCCATGAGCGCTGTACCATCCTCACATCTGCAAACAATGACTGACAGTAGCATTTCCAAAGGTGTGACATTTAACTCAAAAGGGCGATATTGCCCTTGCCTTTATACAGGCTTTACAAGACACACTGGGTGCACATACTCACAATAACATTATTTCCATGGAATTCATTATACTACGGGTACCCTCTAAGAATAAATTTTACATATTTACATGGTGTTGTCCACCCTGACTCCATTATTTACTAACTATACAATGTGTGCGCATTAATCCCCATTTCTGCAAGCAAACAATTAGCGTAGCTAGCGTAGGAGTCGGACAAGTCAGTAGGTATGTCAATGTCACAGAAATGTACTGCTGTCCGGGGTCTCAGATCATAAGTATGGAGCCTTACAGGACTGTCATTTGTCGTAGGGATAGCGGGTGAAGAACTAGACGGGTTGTCACTAGTTTGAGTCTGATTGTGGCTTTGCAATGCCCGTGATTCCATCTCTTCTTCAGCTTGCACATGATCAATATACTTCATGTGGTCAAGGTGAGCTTCTCTGATAGTTCCGGTAGCTATCTCCCTCACCTCGAACTTATTGCCGCGGAGCTGTCGTAGGACACGGTAAGGTCTGACAAACTTGGGGACAAGTTTATGCATACCAGGGGTCTGCGTCGGGTTGAGCAACATAACTTTGCAACCTGGTTCCACCTTACTTTCCTTAGCGTGGGCGTTGCGATCAGACGTGAACCTATCTGTGGCTTTTATTAGGTTCTCACGTACTCGCTGGAAAACAAGCTGTGTGGTCCGCATCTTAACTATACCGGTGTTATCGGCGTCATAGATTGGGCTAGGTGGAGCAAACAGGATTTTGTACGGTAAACGCTTATCATAGCCGTACAAGGCAAAATGGGGTGTCTCGCCAATCGAGCTGTTGAGGAAAGAGTTCAATGTACACTGAACATCTGGAATAGCGTCATCCCATGTAGTACAACTCGGATTAACGGTTACTCTGAGCACCTCCAGAACTTTGCGGTTTGTACGTTCAGCAAGACCATTACTCGCCGGGTGACGTGGAGCTACTGGTGCTTGGTGAATGTCAAACCTGGAACAAAGGTCCTTCATTGTGGCATTTATGAACTCCGACCCATTGTCTGACAGGAGAACGATATGCTCACGGAAAGCATTTGCGACTGTCTCAGCCGTTTTGTCAGGGATGGGTACTAACTCGCAGTACCAAGTCAAGTTATCTACCATTACAAGCAGGTGTTTATTACCCTTCTCCGAGGTCGAGAAATTCGTCAACAGGTCGACAGAAGTTCTCTCCCAGGGCTCCTTTGTAATGGGATACTTCAGAATGGGATTGGGACCCGTGACAGTACCCTTGTGTTGTAAGCAAACGACACCACCACTCACTGCCCACTCCCTCTATGCTGTTTTCTGTGAATTTACTTGGGAATTCTTGCCAGAACTGTGTATCCGAGTGTCGAGGCCACTCGAAGCCACGTGTGACCACGTGTGGGTCTGCGCCTACATCAACCCATGACGTCACCGCCATGCTGCTGACGTCACGATGCTGCCGACTCCACGACGTCACTCCACTGATGTCACTTCGCTATGTCACCCCATGACATCCATCATGATGTCACTCCAGAACGTCACCTCGCGACGTCACCCACGATGTTGCCTGACGTTCCTCGCGACGTCTGCTGACGTCACTCGCGGTGTCATGCCCGACATCATCCATATGATGTCCCGAGTGCTGTAGTTTCACAGTGTGCATTTTATTTTCATTATTTGTCGAGAAGTTTGAGAGAAGATATAAGTCGAGTGTTCATTATTTTTCTCAGTCAGTGTTCTCACATGTACGTGTATTACTTAGTGACGATTTTTATACAGAAAAGCGTCATTTGCTAGTAAGCTATGTTGTACCACATGTGTAGTATGTGTGCAGTTTTCTCGTGTGTCCTATGTAGCACCTATGTGTTACTTTGTCACCCAGTGTGTGACCAGCGCCCCGCGCGCTTGACAGCTGACATTTGTCAGTCCAGGCGTCAGTTACGAGCGTCCGAGCGCCCTGTACAGAAAGCTCTTATTGTTCGCCGCTCGTAGATGCCTTTGCTGAATCGTACCCGCGACGATTCTCCCATCGAGACCGTTCCACTTCACCTCCAAGACCGTCAGTCCAGTTATTGCAGATGACCAGTCTGGGGACGCTTACACTGCCCTCTGCTGTAACTTCTACTGTCGAGAGATGTCACTCGCCAAGCCGCAGTTAAGCCTGTTGGCAGGCGACTGTCAGCCTCGTGTCACAGCTTCAGTGAGCAGCCTGCACAAAGATGATGTCACTTTGACTGCTAGCCCACTCACTGCAGTATGGTGTATGCTGTTACGACCTCCAGATGTTTCGCCGAGTCGTCCCTGTCATGACTCACACCACACTCGCCAGCAGCGACAGCTCCAGCGACAGTACCAGTCGAGGAATGTCCTCCTGAGTCGCTTGCCAGTCCTGTCCTGTTGCGACTACTGACGACGCCTCACTCGAGGGCACCAGCAGTTGTGCCCCAGGTTGAGTGACCCCTGCAGCGACTACTACGATGTCTGCTTCACATCCCAGAGGAGATCGTAACCTGTTACGTCGCAGCTCAGCCACAGCTGTCTCCCGTGTTGCAGTACGTATCCAGACGCAGGAAGGCGTGCAGTGCTGCATCGACGCTCACAGCCTTAGACCACGAAGCACACCGTTTTTTTCTTCCCTCTCTGGAGGAAGTTTTTTTTTCTATGTCCATATGTTTATGTATATATGTATTTTTCTTTCGTGTTCTGTGACCTGTTCTTGCGAGAGAGAGACCAAGTTTTTTACTGCCATTCATGGTCGGGACGACCATGGGTGCTGGCAAGCGATGTAGACAGCCTGACTGTCTGCATAGACAGCCCATGCTGTCTGCCAGCTGAGTTCATATTTCGTGCCATGCTAGTTTTCATAGTATTCCGCCAGAGGGCAAGCCTGTAGGCATACCCATGTGAGTCTGCCTCACCCCTGCCTCTCCCTGACTTGGCGCCCAAACTTCAGTCAGTCAACAGGCCTACTCCTCTCCCTCTCACAAGGCATGGCCCTTGGCCATGGCCACAGACATGCAGCCTGTACTTGCACCTTTATTACAAATAAAGTAAGAAGCCTCCGAAGCCTTATCATTTACAACCACGCCTCCAAAACTCCAAATAAATTTATCGTTATAAATGGTGACAGCGGTGCCTCGCAGCAGTTGTGTTCTGCCCGCGAGGGGAGGAAGAGGACTGAAGTTTGTCTTTCACTTCATCAGTCTCTACAAGAAGCATCCATCTCTCAACGAGTTATCCTGATGTCGTGTCTGCAAATCTCAGCGTCCAGACACAGGTACAAGCAGGATTCAGGCCGAAATTTGTCTAATTCTCGAGAAATGGCGTCACTGACTTCACGTCACAGCATCCCATGCTGTTTCTCAGTCACGTGCTCAGCCTTGCCAGCATGTTCTGCTGTTGTTGTTCAGCTCAGCACAACTATTTCAGCACTTCAGAGGTGAGTTTGTGGTGATTTCCCAGTGTGAGCGTGTCTCGTGTGTTGTGGGTGAGGGAGGTAGGCCCGCGGCCCTGTCTCTCACCATACACACCCGCCCTAGTGTACGCCGCCACACACCATACACCAGTCTCTTCGGAGGCGTGGGTTCGAATCCCACCGCTGCCACCACTGTTAAGTCTATTTTCTTGGCTGCTTACTTTGGGCAGTAGAATGGTAGCGTAGGTGCAGAGATACGGCCGATGACTAGACTCAGTTTATTAATGGCAAGGTGTAGGTGTACACGCGAACAGAGCGTGAGGGACCGGGAGCCAGTTAGGGTAGAACCTGGTTCAGTGAGGTAGGCCGTTGAAGTGAGAAAGAAGCATGGCTGACCAGCCCGACCTGATAGGCCTATAGAGGGCAGCACCATAGTGCCGCGCAGTTTGAAATAGCCTCTGGATAGGCTGTTTACATCCGTTGATCTAAAATGTAGACTATGAGGTAGAATTGTTGCTGAATATAAAAGCTTGGATATTTGACAATAGAAGGTTAATAAAAATAAAAGTATAAAATAAGATTGGGCAATGAAGTATAAAATAAAAAAATAGGGCAATAATGATAATAAGAAATTTAAATTGTAATAATAGTTAATTAATAAAAGAGAAAAAAAGAAAAGAAAAATGTAAGAATGTTAAAAGTGTATAAAATTGGCAAAAATAAGGCAGTAATAAGGTAAATACTGCAAAAATAAGGCAGTAATAAGGTAAATACTGCAAAAAATGCAGTAATAAGGTAAATACTGCACAATACAGTACAATAAAAAAGTTTTAAAGTATAGCACTAAGTTAAATTTGACAATTTACTACTGGTTTGTAGAGATTAAACTGATAAAGAATTAGTTTTAATAACACTAATCGTGGAAAGTGGGTACAAACTGCATTATTCCAGTTCAGTGAGGCCGGAGTCTTTGAGGAACTTTTTCAGCTCGTGTTCAGTAGAAATAGTATATCTCCTTCCTGTTGGCTCTTTTTAACAGCAATTTTTCCATCTCTTGCAAAGTACTGGTGAATTTTCTTGCCATTTCGAAACTTTCTTAGTCTAAAAAGGAGATTTTGCCGCAGTTTGGTCAGGCATTTGTTTACATACATCTCACTTTTCAAAGTAATAGAAGTATTTAGAAGATTATTTCTTTGAGAGCTACAGTTGAATTTTAGTATTACTGATTTCTTTCCAGTTTAGTATCCTATCACTTTACACTCCTTTATGACATCACTTGGTATGTTAATATTAAGATGGTCTTTGATGAGTTGCAAGGTGGTTTGTTTACATGTTTCCTGAGTTATAGTTGCTGGAAGATGTTTGCTGTTCACTACAACTGAGTCAGATAATTGTTGTTGGTCGAAGTGGTCTTGGAAATTGTTCATAACATCTGTAAGTTGTAAGTCCACTCTTTCTCATTCATTCTTGATGTCGGTGGTCAGGTGGGTAACTTGTTCTTTTAGGAGGTTAATGGAGACCTCTGACTGGGTGTGAGTGATGGTTAGTTGGTCCAGAGCTGTTTGATTATTTTCTAGAGTTGTAATCCTGTCCATGTACTGTGTGTTGGTGGTTTGCAAGTTCTTAATTTCCCGGGTTAACATATCATTGAACTTTTTAAGTTCATCCATTTCCCGAGTTAACATGCTGATTTTTTTACTTTGCTTCCTGATGAGTTCGGCTATTTCTGGGTATTTAATGTTCAAGTCCTCCAATTCAGAGAAGGAATTATCTTGGATGCTTGTGGCGGTGGCCATATTTGTTGTTGTTGACAGGCGAGTGTTGTGGTGGTGGTGAGGGTGCTGGGTGGCGGTGAGGGTTGTATCCTGGCTGGCAGTAAACATTTTCCGTGTAGTATTGCTTCTCTCACCTGTGTTGCTGGGACTCCTTGGTTGGTTACTGGACCTTCTCTTGCTGCCCTGTCTCCTGGCCATTGACAATTGTGTCAGATGAAATGTAGATACCGGGCAGTGTGCAGATGTTGAAATTTTCCTTTTGCCTGGCAGCGGGGTAGATGGCGGGTTATATAGCGTATTTTAGGTGAATTTTGCAGTTGAGTTATATCATTCTGGGTGTCCACGTATCTTAGTGTTATGTCGGTCCTTGCTAGGCCATCACAGCGTTGCTAGGAACCTCTGATGGAAGTAAAATACAGGAGCAACAAACTTGCTGCCGGCCGTCTCCTACCAAGATCATTAGATCATTGGTTGATTATGCTGCCCCACTACTTGCTCTTGTGTCTGACTGGAAGCTTGGAGGGCTGGAAAAACTGCAGAACGAAGCAATGAGGATCATTTTAGGATGCCCTGGTACTGCCAAAATTTTAAATATGCGGAAAGAACTTGATATTCCAAGCATCAGAGATCGTGTTACTGAAAGAAATATCCTCATTGGGGCCAACATGCTCAGGCAAGCCCATTCAAATCCCTGCACAGAAGCCCTCCAAGCTTTCCTCAGTACTGGTGAACACCCTCCAGATGGATCGACAAAACTGGAACCGACCTCCGCATGAACCAGATAGGCAACGGCTTCACTTCTCCGTTCCATGGAATATTACCCCATTCAAAGCTCCGCCTTGAAGCCAAACATGATGCCTTAAGCTGTATTGATAATTTAGTCACAGCACACTCTTTCACAAATTATTTACGTTGATGGTTCTGTTCACCAATCCACTGGTGCAGCTGGTAGTGCTGCTGTTGTCATACAGAGTGATGGCTCTCATAAAGAAATTGGAGCACGCATCAATAACTGGGCCTCTACCCTTCAAACAGTTACAATTTAGGTTGACACCTTAATTGTAAGTGATTCTCTGCCATCCATAAATGCTCTCAACTCATTAAGTATAAATTGTGGCATGCTTGTGTCAGAAGCCAGACCCAAGTATGGTAAGATTGTGGACAGTGGAGTCAAGAGTGCACATGCTGTAGATTCCATCTCACATTGGTCTTCAGATGCATGATAGAACTGATGAATTGGCTAAGTTGTATGCTTTCAGAGAGGGAGTAGATTACAATCTTGGCTTGTCAGTTAGCAGTTTGAGAACAATAACACTGAATTTTATTGACTTAAGACTCAGGGAGACTGACACTAATCAGTCCATCTATCATCATTCTATCATGCAGGAGGAGCCACATGCTTATGGTTCATCCAACAAAATAAGCAGACTCTTGGATGTCACCACCGCCCGCCTCCGGCTGGGTTATAAGTATATTTGGCAGGTTAAATCACTACCACCAGATGTAAACCAAACGAAATATAAACTGCCAGTTGGATTATTGTCACACCCTGCGTCATTATGTACTGGAATGCGATAAAATTAATGAATTCAGAGACAACTCACTCAGAAATGTTCAAGATATGTCAAAGTATTTTATCCACAGTGGTATATTACAGACCATTCTGGAAAAATACCCTGACTTCGCTCCCTGTAAATAATGGTGTCGGACTGGAGTTTTGTTATGGCAGCATATGTCGGCGAATTGGGTCTGTTCTTCTTAGCTTCTTTGATTTTCTAAGTGGGCATTTAGCTGCCCACTTTAGGCATGTTGGAGTGGCATTGGTGGCGGTGTAAGCATTGAAGTCGTGACCTTCTTTTCCGTAGTTAGAACAGAATTTTTTTTCTTTAATGGGACAGTCGTTCGTTGAGTGATGGCAAGAATAACAGTTCCAGCCGGGTGAGACATGAGCGAAGCGTTCTAGTTCTATGTGGCGTGGATGTATATGGTAATATGAGATGGCTAGTCCATCAGAGAGCACTTGGGTAGCCATAGCGATGTTTGAAAAGATGATTTTGATCATGGAAGAGGCGTTGGGAATTCGTGGGATGGTGTCTACCGAGGCCTAACTGTTTTGTTCTTCGATAAAGGTCTTCAGGTCAGCAGTTGATAAAGACGTGACGATCTTGTCCAGTCGTTTTACAAAAAACAGAACGTTTCGCCAACAAGAATGGAGAAGGAGATATGTTGAACTGTCGGTCTCTGAGTATCTTCACTGTCGTTCATGAGTTTTGATGCTTCATTGTCGTCAGTACAGACAATAAAGGAGTCCTTCAATGAGTGGATAGCTGTGAATTTGACCTGCAAGCAGGTCCTTACAGCGGCAGTAAGGGCTAGTTTGGTGGAGTCATTTATAACTCCTCTGGCTGGTTTAATCTTCACACGATACGAAAGCATCGTGAAAGAGTAAAGGCGGCGGTAAGTTACAAATTCCCCTCCCCGACGGGGATCGAAGAGATACTTCTTGAGGTTGAGCGACTGTGACTTGCCAGTAGCAAGATCAACAGTGGAGTGTGTGCAATGTGTAAATGTGTGCCCTATTCTATTAAACTATTATTACATACCTAAAAATGTATGTATCATAAACTACTACTTGTAATACTCTTATCAGTTTCATCTACATTAAACTATAAAGCCTATTAAAATGGCTACCTGATATTAATAATAGAGTAAAATATTGAATATTTGAAATTTACCACTCTTTACCTGTCTAGACTTAAGTAGTCTAAGTATTAGGTTAAATCTGCCCGAAATGCCTCGGCATGATAGTAGCTTTCATTGTACCAATCACAGCCAAGATTAGTTTTTCACGGCTCTCGAGAAGCTGTAACCAAACAGATTCAGTGGCTGACGCTTCTAATTTTATATCTTGTCTAAGACAACAATTTAAATTGTCTCTGACATACATCGTTACTCCACCACCCTTCCTGTTGACCCTATCCGTGTGGAATAATTTATAGCCTTGTATGTGACATTCAGAAGGCATCTCTGTATCTTTCAGATTGAGCCAGGTCTCTGTTATAGAAATAATATCTATGTTTCCTGCACTTGCAATTAATCTTAGCTCATCTATCTTATTTCTTACACTCCTGCTATTAGTATAGTAAACCTTAAGGGAGCTAGTCTCTTGCTGCCCTCTGCTGTCTGCTGACCTGATCCAGTGTCTTTATTTATAACTTTATGATGAATGTCTTTTATACATTTACTGTTTTCAGTCCTAGTGTTGCAAACTGACTGTTTCTCACACCCTTGCATACATATCATGTTTGCCATATAAGTTGTCCCAGTTGTCAATGAATGGAATTGCAAGTTCCTTGCAGTATCTGTCTAGCCAGCAATTTACACCAATTGCCCTAGACAACCATTCATTTCCCACTCACCTTCTAGGCAAGATGCTACATATGATTGGGATCCGTCCCTTAGACTTAATTAAATCTATAGCTAACCTGTACTTATCTAGCAGCTCTTCTCTCCTACCCTTCCCAATATCATTTCCACCAGAACTGAGACAGATAATGGGCTTGTTCCTATTACCTGACATGATATTATCCAACCAACAGCTGCTCCAGAGAAGCACACCCTCTCTCTCACCTTCTAAATTTAACCAACTCAAATCCATTATTTCTGGTTCTTACCTGATTCGACACCCTCAGTACTTTATTAATATCACCTTTGTTTATGCCCATCATCCACTTATACACTTTGATGATATTACCCCTCATTCTACGTCTCTCCAGAGAGTGGAGATTCAAGGCTCATTTTAGTCATTCTTCTCTGTATGTTTTCCAATGAATCTATATCCATCCTGTAGTAAGGAGACCAAAACTGAGCGGCATAATCCAAATGAGACCTCACTAGTGATGTATAGAGCTGTAAAATAACTTTTGGACTTCTGTTACTTATACTTCTTGAAATAAATCCTAGTAATCTGTTAGCCTTATTGCGCACCTTTATGCGCTGTTGTCTTGGCTTCAGATTTTTGCTTACCTTGATTCCCAAGTCTTTTTCACATTCTGTATGATCACTTACGCCGAGTTCCTCTGTAATTTCTAAATTATTAACAAAGATTTCCTTGTTTGCCAAAACCAAATCAAGCAGGTTATTTCCCCATGTAGGTTCTGTCACAAACTACCTCTAAATTCCCTAAATTTAGATTCTAAATTCCCAGTCAAAAAATTCCAATCAATCTGACTAAAGTTAAAGTCCCCTAGAATTACTACGTTATAAAGTAGTCTCCCTTGTTCCCTATCTAAGTTTGGAGGACAGTACATCCCGCCTAAAGTCAATTTTTCACACCCCTCTGAAAATTCTATCCAGACAGACTCTGTATGTATTGTTTCAGACTTTATACCCGTTTTTATGCAACAATTTAAATGATCACGGACATAGAGTGCCACCCCACCCCCCATTCCCGATACTTCTGTCTACTTGGAACAATTTAAAACCCTGAATGTGACATTCAGCAGGCATGTCCCGATTTTTCATATTAAACCACGTCTCAGTTAATGCAAAAACATCAATATTACCCGCACTTGCAACTAATCTCAATTCGTCCATCTTATTTCTCGCACTACGACTATTAGTATAAAAAATATTTAGAAAACCTCCCTTCTGTTTTCTCTTCCAGCTGATTTCTGTTCTTCAACTATACCTTTTACTGTCCATGTTATTATTAAGATTCATAATATCAAGGTCTAAGTCAATATATCCCTACTCATTATTTTCCATTCTAAACCCATACCCCTAACTAATCCTAGTTTAAAGTCCTAACAACACCCACAACTGAGCTAGCAAGAAAACCCACACCTGTCCTAGATAAGTGAACCCATCCCTGGCATA